>JAMPIV010019068.1:0-155000 GCA_024509875.1 Oreohelix idahoensis | reverse complement strand
TAGTTAATGTGTTAAAGCGAATGACAGTCAATTATTGTCGGAAGGGTCGACGTTGCATGCGCCGTTCAGGGCTCTGAGACTGACACAAGGGTCAAGTTTCAGTACAACCAGCTGTCTCCATGGTCACACATCGAGTGCTGGGTGCCTTTAAATCCCAGCATCTGGATGTCTCCAACTCCGATACACAGGATTTAAGGTGCCTGATATCCTCCTATCCAGGTGGCACCCAATCCCATGTACACTGGTTGACGATACCCAAGTCCCTCTACGCAACCGTGTAATAACAATGATAAAATTACAAGTTATATAATAAAAGTAATGCTATTTAAAGAAAACAACTGAAAGGAAAAGTCAAAACCCGCTAATAATTAATAGACAAAAGCTAACACGCCATTTAAAAAAAAGAAACCACACATAACAAAATAAATTATTAACTTATACCCAAAGAAAACTACTAACTACTCATAATGTAAGGGTAATCAACGACATAATACAAAAAACACGACATGTGAAAGCAACAAATTATAATATAAGTTAACACCACCAACAACAATCAAATGAAACAAAATTCAAGCACCAGAAACAGAATTCAGTCGACTGATGAAGTCAACTCGTTGGCATGAACTTTGCAAGTGACTTCATTGTGAAGCTAATTCTATTGTTATACATTAAATAGTTATATTGTTATTGGTAGGCTGTCAATTCTTTTAGGAAGCTATGTAAATTACAATTATTTTAAAGTTATTTTTGTTCATTGTTTTTTTTTGTTTTTTTTTGTACACTGTACTATTTCTATTGCGTTTTTTGTTTTCTCGAAAGTTAAGATGCAAAGAGCTCAAAGGGAAATCATCAAAACATTTCGATAATGTTAATAGTTGTGATCGCCTCCCGTTCTAAGTCAGGAATGACGGTTGGCTATATATATTTTTTGTTATGTGCGGTTTCTTTTGGGCTGAGGGGACAGTCGAGAACAAGGGCACTGAAGAGGTTAGTGAAACTGCGGAAAAGACCTCATGCTGGCTGTGGAACAACCGCAATGAGCTATGGAGCTCGGGACAGTAAACTCTATCCCCACCTGCGTTACGGAAAACATACGGAAAGTGGAATATTTGTTATACGTCCGCAATACATTGAGTTTTTCGTTGTATTGGTGAAAGGACAGTGGCTTACAGGCAATACCCGGCGTTTATTATATGAGGTGTCGGGCGCAAGTAGATTTCAGTTGCTAGCGCGCAGTGGATTCAAGCCTCGTTGGCTTTGCGCAGGTGGGTCAGTGTCTGTCCCTAGTCGTGGTGTGCTGTGGCACAATAATTTGTTTTCAACATAAGTGTTACTTTCAGAATAGCCTCCGGCTGGCAGAATTGTGGATTTTAAAGCTGCAACCAAGATGGAGTGGGTTCATTTTCTACATAAGACAACAGGAGGCGGAGACACTTGGGATTCATGACCCAGGTGGGCCCGCCCCCCTTAAAGTGTAAAGGAGAATAACGGGCCGAAACACTTGTTCGACGGGGGGACCACTTATGATGATCAGATTGCCTCCTGCTGTATTGCTCTGTATAGAGTTTCCTATCATATATATATATATATATATATATATATATATATATATATATATATATATATATATATATATATATATATATATATATATATATATATATATATATATATATATATACAGTACTGATATTTCCGACCTGTCCTAGACTCAGAGGGGTTCTGCCATATCGATATGATTCAACATTTGATTAAATTAAATACAAAGCTTAAATTATAAGGAAAACTGTCAGTGATTAAGTAGGCCTACAAATACATTCAACAAAACTGATTATTTCGTTCTGACACAGATTAAGAGTTCCAGGCTGGAACTGAATCTTTTTGTGGTTCAAGTGCGAAAAGAATATTTCACGCACTTGTGAAAACTGAATCATTATCTTTAAATAAATGAAGACCTTAATTGTCATATTCAGACACATGTCTCAGTACATGAACTACTTGAATTTGATTTTAAAATGTGAGTCTTACTTTTTGTTTATTTTATTCAGTTCGATTTTGGCATTTGAATCATTGAAAGGTCCATTTCACTTCAACTTTGAAAATTCAGTACCGGAATGTATCACTTTGCTGAACTTGGTAAAGCGTGGATTTGAAACTGGCAGGCTCATATTGTAAAGACTCATGGTGCAGTTCTCAAAATGAAAAACTTGCTGTAAAGCTAGCTGTTTCCTAATGATTTTACAAAGTTTGGCTCGACGTGGCTCTGTAAAACCAAATTTGCATCAACCACTTTGATAAAGTTGAAATACAGATCTAGGATAATGAATTTGGAGGCAGATTTCAGATTTGGGCAGAATTCAGATATTCAGCCGAATTTTGACCACATGGTCAAAAAAAAAAAAAAAAAAAAAAAAGTTTCCGTATCGTTGAGCTTCCTTGATTTGGGTTTTATTCTGTTAGCAAGAAGAATGTTTGAATGATGGGAGAAGGAACGATACAATAAAATGATATAGGGACAACTTGTGAAGTAGCAAAAACAACTATTAAAGCCACATTCACGTCCAAAATGAGAAAGAGAACACACAAGTTATATTAAAAAATGATAAATATAAATAAACAAATAAAAAGGTATTAAATCAGTTTTAGAAATTAACGGTACACAAGAAACACGGGACGTTTCGGGTTTCACCCTTCATCAGCCACAGTTACAAATAAACAACAAGGACAAGAAATATAGGCAGGTTAAAGAAATATACTATAGAAACTAAACAACCCGTAATGCGTATATAATTATACATATGAAATATAACAACACAAGGGAAGAGCAATAATAAAGCAAGGAAAATAAAAAAACCGAAAAAAAATATAATGACAATTATTTCAACAATCAACGAAAATCAAATGCAGAAAATGGAATAACAAAACAACAAGGCCTGATTTGACACTATCTGCTAAAGATACGGAGAAGCGGTCACAAATGCAGAAATGGTGCAACAAATCTCTGCACCTGTGGAATCTGCTGAACATCTGCTTCAGTCCTGCCCAACATACAGCAATGAATGAGTACAGTGCGCAACTACTGCCTTGTTGGACCGGGCATTATTTGTACAAAATGTAGAGCCCTGTATGGCCAAACAATATAATAGGAGATTCCCACTTAGTCTGTAACCGGAGGTCGCTTAAATTGTAGATACGCCACTGAATAGTGGTATATGGCAACAACCCACTTCTCTCCACGAAAAACTGTTTAGAGATGTTAGGAACCTTGTGCTGACTATTGCCTTCATTAGATTCATTAATGTGGAAGTCTGAAGACTAACGACCGGGATTCGAGGTGCATCACATCGGGAGGACTGTCCAGGTCCAGGACTAGGTTGGGGCACCAATCCTGCGTCGGTTGAAGAGACCAAGTTTGAGGGCTGCTCTGAGCATGCTTTAGGTCAGGGTCTTAATGGACTGGAGTTAACCAAATAAAGTGATAGCATGAGGGGTGCCTGATTCAACAACAGTGCAACTCTCTGTTACAGAGCATAGAGGAGGTGAGCATTTAAGAGTGGAAAGAAGGTATAGTCGATATAAGGTTGATATGGGCGGGGGGTAGACACAGGTCTATAGAAAAAGGTATTTCAGGTAAAATTGAGTGAGAAAGTAGAGTGGGGCAGATTAGGGTGACTATTGACAAGAAAAAAATTGTAAGGTTCATTGAAATGCTGCAATTCCAATCGGTGGTAATTAGCGATACACATCATAATGAACAAAATCTGAATGATATGGAATTAACGACAATATAGCAGGCTTGAGGCATGATAAATCAAGAGAGATCGTTACATGATACCAAGTGGAAAGTGTTGATAGTGCGTAGAATATAATGTGACCACAGTTATCATGGAGGAGAGACTAGTAAGATTGAAAACTTGTAAGCGAACAGTGCGGTGATAATCAGAGGCAAAAGGAATTGAATATTGATCAGGAGTTCTTGACACATTATGGTCGACATCTAAGATTAGGGCAGGGTGATGGCATGGTTTGTGGGGGGGATGTGGTGGGGATGTGGTGTATATATTGCGAATTCTTTCCTATTTGTCATTAGAGCCGCGCGTACGGCGGGGGGAGGTGGAGACATGAGATTCAGGAGTAGTGGGGTCCTACTGATGAGGGGCACGACTGAATTGATGTGGGGCGGGGCGAGGGCAGATCGTCATTTACGGGGAAGGTGTGTGTAAAAGTCACGGAGTTTTGGTTGGTTGTGGTGTGCGCGGAGGGAGCGTGTGAGTCAGCAGGATACGGGGTAGGGATACTGATACTGGGGCGTTGAGTTGAGGGTTAACGTAGGCGTGGTGGACTGCGATGAGAGGCAGATTCAATATGAGAGATGCCTGAGAAGGGTGTATCGATATCAAGTATGGAGGGCGGTGTATTCACTCATCTTGGCAGCTACAAGAGATGGCTGAGGGGTGGGTATCGCGCACATCTGATCTAGCGCGAGGAGGAGAGACGGTCGTTCTGTGGGAGGTGGAGGTGGGCGGGAGTGACTTACTGGCGGGCGGGGCATATTGCGCATGTCTCGGCGGGACGTTTTAGCGGCGTCGAATAGAGGGGTCATCTCAGAGCAGTGTGGTCGGTACATAGGACAGCGTCCGCGAGTGGTATAACACAGGGCGGGGGCATGTGAGCTCGACTAGGAGACACTGGGGGGGGGGAAGGTGCCGGGGCGCGCAGTGTTTTGGGGTGGGGGTTGTGGCGGGAATGTGGACGCGTTGTGGGGGTGTCCGTTACGGCTTGAGTGGGCATTAGGGTGGCCTGTGGGCGGCGGGGCGTGTGAAGCTGGTCATCGTTCAGGTGGTGCGCGGCTCTAGTGGTGACTGGACTGGGCCGGGACGGAGCGGGCGACTATGGGGCACTGAGGTCGATCAGGGGGGGTGAGGTATGGTGGGGAAGGGTCCAGGGCTGTGACTTACAGCTATTGTGGGGGTGGCGGACAGCGTTCTATTTCGTCGATTTTGCAGATCACTTCTCGCTGTGAACAGATGAGGAGTAGTGACGGCTCTGTGACTATGATGCTGGGGGAGGATTAGACACTATGGCAGTAGTCGGTGTTGAGGTGGGAGTATCTGAGAGGGGGCGGTGCTCTACGGGCGAGAGGCATAGTGGGCGCTGATCGTGTGGGGAGGCGGGTGGTGGGATCGGCGCGGCGTTAGCGAGGGTTCTGATGGATAGATGCGTCTGCGGGGACTATGCTCGGCTGCGACCGCATAGCGCGGGGGGCGGCGGAGGGACGAGGCGGCTCTGCTTTGACGAACACGAGTGAACAGGGGCTGAGTCTGGAGGCGTGGACAAGAGGGGGGGAGGTGGGACATGCTGTGATGCTGGAGAGTTGTGCCCTCATGGTGATGCTCCGATCAGATGTGATCGGTGGCGGGGGGGTGCGAGTGAGAGAGTTTTGTCGTACTATAGGCGTTAGTGTCTGGGCGAGGTATATGGGTGTACGAGACTCGCGTCGTGTAGAGCATCAGGTAGGGTCGGGAGGGATAGAGGGGTGAGGGGGGGCTTCAGGAGGGCAGGAGGGGGCGTGGGGACTGGTGGGGGGGGATATTATGAACACAAGTGTTGTGGGGGGTGGGGGGTGAGGTGGAGGCCTTTGGGGGTGAGGCGGGCGGTTTTGGGGGGGTGGTTCGGTGGTGGGGGTGGGGCGTGGCATAGAGGGTGACAGACAAACGGGGGACAGGAGGGGCGAGATTATGGGGGTGATGGGTACACATCGAATTACAAGGGGCGCGGAGCTTGCACAGAGGCGTGTGGCGCGGGGGAGGTGGCGGGTTATGTAGGGGCAACGTGATGGTATGAGGTGTGAGGGCTAGGAATGTCTGAACTGTAGGGGAGGGCGGCATCAGAGTGCCAGATGATGGTAGTTATGGTAGCGGGGGGTGGACAGGGGGGGAGGGAGTGCATGATGAGGCGCGTGGGGTGAGAGGGGGGGGTTCAGTGAGGACTGAGGTCAGGGGGTGGGGGGCGGAACGTGGGGGGGTGTTGTGAGTTGGGTAGGGGGATGAAGGGGTGTAGAGCACAGGTCTGAGCGCAACGTGCGGGCGTCTCTGGGAGCGACTAGGTAGGAGAGTAGATATCTGTGTGAATACATCTTCTGACTCGTTTGCACTATGGTCTTGTGAGTTAGCGAGTCCAAGGGGCGCGCGGGGGCGCTGTGCGGAGGCCACGCAGCAGGGTGGTCGGAAGCGTACAACGCGAGTGTGGTCATCCCGGATTCGAGAGAGGTGGAGGGATGCGATGCGGGTAGTCATAGTTTAGGGGTTATGTCGGTTGGCATGATTCGACAATAGCGTCAGGGTGGCTTATGTATGGTGTGAGGGGTTATGCCAGGACACACAGGCTAGGGTGGGTGCATGTTGCTAGGCGTGAGTGGAGGGCTACAAAGATGGGCCTAGTGCGGAGCTGAGTATGATCGTAGATAGGGGGAGTGAGGCATTAAGCATGCACGCGCTTCGCGTGCTATCGGGTGGCGGTGGTCTGTACTGGTCACATGGTCTGTACGGGTGCATATGACATAGGGGAGGAGTGATCGGTGTGCGAGGGGGCGGTTGGTGGTTCTTATGTGTCAGTTAGACTCTCTGGCTCTCTGATCGGGCGTTTGACACGTGGGGACGAGGTAGGTCTGATAGAGCGCATGGAGTCAGCATAACACATAAGGAGTGATGTGATATTTCTAAATTGGGATATTCTACTTAGTATGTTCTACATATGAGCTCAGGGTAGTGGTGTGAGGAGAGCACACACGGCGTCGTTGCGTAAGGTTGCGGTATATCGAGGTCTTGTGGGTGGTGGTATTATCTGGTATCGATTCTTTCTTGCACCATCTCAGGGTCTCTATTAGAGTGTTTTATTGTATGCTATAGATGGGTGTTCCTCTATGGACTCAGGCTCGTATGGCGAGGGCCGGCAGGGGGGATCACGGTGAGGTGTTACTCTTGCGGTCGGGGGTCGCCGACTAACGGGGGGGCGCAGCGCTTTAGGGGGAGATTCGCGGTAGCGGAGTCACTGAGGTTTGTGGTTGCTGTGTGCACTCTGGCGGGGGTCAGTGGTGTTAGCACGGGGCGGTTGTGACTGTGGCAGCAGAGTGCGGACACCTGGCCTCGTGGTGTGTAGGTGACACGTGGGGGCAGGGCAGGCAGGTTGTAGCGCTCAGTGACCGGGGGGGCTGGCTCAATGCGAGAGTCGTCGGACTGGCGCGAGTCGGCGGGATGGGAGGTGAGGGGTGGGGGGGGGGGGGATCGGCGAACTGGTGATGCTCTGGTGTCATCCGGGCACAAGATGGTGCGCGCGGTATTTGGAGAGCTGGGGGTGTAAGTTGGTGTGTGCGAGTGCATTCTGCGGGGGGTCGGGGGGTGGTCTGGAATATACTAGAGTCGTCTGCGGTGCGGTTCAGTGTAATAAGACGTGGTCTAGGAGTTGACCCGCGCAGGTGAGGTGGACGTAGTTGATGCGTTGTACGCTAAGGTGAGCGCCTCGAGGTCCAGGTGCATTTGGCGCGTCTATCGTGTGGGCACGCAGGGTTGTGAGGGGTAGTTATGGGTGGGGAAGTATGCCGCATGTTGTGGTCCTAGGGGAGATATCTCTGAGCGTAAGATGCTGAGTGAGGTCGGCGAGGCGGCTTGCTGGGAGCCGCGTAGTTGCCGTCTTGGCTCGTAGCTATTTGGTGTGGCGTGTCACAGGTGGAGGTGGCTATGGGAGAGGCTCGGTGTGTAATGGGGATGGGGTGGGTGGATCGTCCGGTCGGGGGGGCTGTGGGGGGTGCTCACATCTAGCAGGAGTTCAGATGTAGCGACTACATGTCTGATATCGGATCGCGTGACACTGGGCTCGGAGAGGGGTGTCATCGATATAAAATATATAGTGTATGGGCGGGGATACTTTAACTATAAGGATCTGAATGGGGAGCGATGGGGAGGGTGCGAACGGTGGTGGAGCAGTGTCACGATCATAAGGGGGCGCTGTGCCCTCCAGGGTCATGTTCTCCCGAAGGTGCTGTTCCGCCTTTCATTAGGAAGCAGCAAAGGGGGGGCATGTGATGCGGTCGCGTTAGGATAAATAGGGCAATGAGGGCGGGGGCGGGAACACACGGTTCCTCGCCTACTTGCGCGGAGTGGGAGCGTATCCTATGGGGAAATCTATGCTTGTGTCCGGCAGGCACTGGCACTGAGTCTCTCGTTCATGCGAGAGTCCTCGGCCGTAGCGTGGGTAGAGTATATTCCTTTTTCTTCTGGGGGACAGTCATAAAGTTAACATCTACGAGGGATAGCGCCATCAGCGAGCGTGCAGGGGGCTGTAGCGGATTCGGGGGGGGGGGGCACACAGTGCAGGGCAGTCTTCTGCACTACGCCGGGTCGCTAGGATCTCGAAACTTGCGGACGAGGCGAGGGCTATGATGGCTACCCACGACTACACAGGCACTTAGGGTAGCGTTGCGTTCAGTCGGGCGTGAGCTACGGGAGTTCGGAGCCATGTATGAGATTAAGGAAATTGGGGTCTGGCACGTGGTCCGGACGGGCTCCGGGGACACACCGCACGTAGGACACATCCGTGATTATTTCTGCGCACATCCTAGGCGGGAGGCAGGGGGAGGCGCTATAGTGCGGCTCTATTTGCGCTAGTGTCGAGCACATAGCGAAGCACGGGATAGTCATAGGCTGGTGCGGGCGACACAAGGGTTGGCTGTAGCCATGGGGTGGACGGCTGGGAGGTAGGGTGCGCCGCTCTGCGAGCGTGACATTGACGGGTGGCGATGTGAGATGGGACGGGAGGGCGCGGTACGGGGGAAGTATGCTGGCACCTTGTGGGGCAGCATAGACGGGGGGTGCCGGGGTGCAGGGGGGGAGAGGTGTAGAGTATGAGGATATTGATAGTATAGTTTGATATGTGGGTGGTGTGTTAGTCAGAGGTAATTAATAGGATTAGATTGTGAGACTGAGAGAATTGGGTATGGATTGATGGTGGTGAGGGGATGGAGGGGGATATCAGACTGAAATTTCTGTATAGGTTAACAGAGGGGTGTTGTAATTTGTGATGATGGTGTTAGTGGTAGAGTATTAGATGTCTCTGGCATACTGGGGTTAGTGGTGGGGGTTAGAATGAACTTTTTTCACGGTAGTGTGGGCGAATAGGGGAGAGGTAGGGAATATAGATGTGATGGAGTGTGGGAGGGATATGTTAGTTAATGAAAGTTAGTTAATTGATTAATTGAGGATTCTCATACAGAGTGTGAGGCGAAGTGGGGTTAATTTATAGTTTGTGGTAGTGTATATGTATACAAGTTATTTGTAAATAGGTTGGGGGTAGATGAAATCGGGGGTATATAGGTGGGAATTTTTGTTATAGGGTTTGGGGGTGTGTACTGTTTATTTGGGGGGGGTTTGATATTCTAGTTGTAGTGGAGTTGATTTGAGATATTTTTATTGGGATATGTTATGGGGGTGAGTGGAGTTCGGTTACTTGGCGGTTAGGATAACTGACACCCCCCCCTGTATAAGAAATCGTGGGTAAATGAGTAACTATTTTTGTGTGGGATACTTGTAGGAGTCGATTGACGTATTTGATGTCGGTAGAGCGTTGAGCGGAGCACCTGGTTTTTGTGTACTTATAAGTGAGTTGGGTTTGTTTGGATCGATAGTATTCTGGGATACGACTTAAGTCGCGTACCTGTAACATCGTATGCGATGCATACTCAAAACAACCTAAATGGGTGGAACACAAGAGCAGTGATGGAGGCACAGACCTTCATATATACATGAGACTATTACTGATGAACCTGGGGACTTGTAAGGATCATCGAGTACTTCAGACTTGGAACCTTAGATTTGGATCAACCCCTACATCAGCATATCACTAAAATCAATGCAGAGACTACCTTATCCAGAAATGTGTACGTATAACCGCCAGACATATGTCGAAGAACCTGACGCAGAGGAAATGATACTAAAGAACACTCTTCTCACACAGACCAAGGTTATTTCGTAGAAAATGCAAAATTTCCATCGGAACATAAAATTATAAATGTCAGAATTCCTAGCTGAGGAATGCCACATCACGAACATACAATCGCAGAAGCTTATTTTATGCAAAAAATATTATGTAAATCCACATTTGCAGTGCATAATGCAAAATCTGTCACAACATAAATCGCTAAAACTATAACCCTAACCATCTTGTGAGAAGGAAGAGCAGCGTGCGCTCATAGCGAGCGCGATGTGTTGCCTTACTCATACAAAAATAACTTGCAAATGTTCAATTATACTAACGCACACACTAATTACCACTGAAACTTGGCCTGTTTTAACAGAAAAAAAAGAAGTAGACACCCAACATTCACTCCATATATTACTATCCGCTCAACCCTCTCTACGCGATATCGCGCGAAAACTAAGTGCGGTGTTCACTTTCTTTTAGGGACGATTGATGTATAACACCCAAAACATTTGGGACTAAGTTGTGAATACATTTCTAATCTTCTTTGCAGTACAAAGGTATATGGTCAAACAGAGCTTCTGGTCCCTACAGTTCCCCCCGGGCCCCTCCTTGCTAGGTTATAACTAGGGCTGGGAGGCTATGGCAAAAATACTAAGTAAACAACGACATCGAAAATAGTATAGAATTCCATATAAACCTAGCACCTACATGCAATAAACAAAACAGATCACCAGCTTTTTTTCTCATGGTGAGTATTAACAGTCATAATTTCTTATCGTTCCTTTGATAGCACATGTATTACAATTATATGGCTTTATTAAGGTCGTGAGGACACATGAATCCTCAAAAACATAACTAAAAACTTAGAACCTCAATCACAAAACGTTTCCGACAGCAGTGCAATGGATGGAATGCCATTTCACTAGATGAAAAAAGGGCATCGGCGAAGAAAACAAAACTCTTTAATCTCATTTTTCGGTAGGGGGTGAGGCATATACTCGTTATAGTGGTTAGTTTTACGGGACATGCGCCTTTTCATTGGCAAGCAAAATAACTATACAAGACAAAATTTCTCGTAAAGCAAAATCTTGCCTCAAACCCATAAATTTATGCCGTTAATTGGAGACAACTTTCAACTCAGCAGGAAAGTCAATTAACTTCGATCATCGCTCCGGGACGTTTGCTATCAATTAATTTCTCGGTTCAAAACAAAATTCCTTGACCTACCCTTTCCAACGGATTTAAACTCTAAGAAAGCGATTGGGGCTTTAAAAAAAACTCTCTAACGCAGCCGATTCGTTAACAAAGACAAAAAAAAAAAAAAAACTCCTAGTCTCGCTTACGCGACACGGGTCTGGTGATCCGCGTGCCGCATTGCTAGCGCGAGGGGTCGGTAACGGACAGGTTACGCGGGTAGCTTGTCCTGGGTACACACACACTGATCCCTATTTTAACGTTCTGAGTCTTGTTTTCTTCTTCTTACGTTCTGTTTCAGATGTCCAGTGAATAACAGAGTGGTTTATTGGGTTGATGTTGTAATACACCTAATTCACCTGTTCTTCCTTACCTGGTAAAACGCATTTCCTTTTGGTGCACTAATAGGAGGCCTTCATTGTGCAACAAACCCCCACCAAAGATTTTAATATAATACCCAGTTTCTTCCTTCTAGGCCCGTTAACAATTTGCACGAGCGCCTGAACTGGTCAACAGCGATCGAAACGCGATGCTGAGTCAACGCCTGCATATCCGTTGCCCGCGAGCGCATCATGTACGGTTAGCATGAAGGCCATTATCTGAATATGAGCATGTAAATACTATGCTAGGGGGGCCTAATATCGGTCTTCGATGGTTTCACTCCTGAATCCTGCACATTATTTCTCAAAAAACATATATTTTGACAATTTAATATTCCGCGTAAACTATTTCACAGTGCACGTGCTGTAGCACCGTTATCTCTCCCACCAAGATGTTACGATTACGCTAAGCAATTTTCGACGCCGCATTATAAGTATGCTTATCTGGCACATACACTACTAGACTATGTTGTTTATCAATTTGAACCTAGACTGCTCCGCAGTGAACGAATCTTGGTGGGATCTGCTATACCATTTCTCCGATAAAAAAAGAATTAGAACTTAACATCAGGATGGTTGCCCCGATTTGAGACATTCATTTTTATATTGTAGTGTATTCTGCCTCGGGTTGTTACGTATCTATCATCAGTCCTCAGATTTTAATATGTATTTAAGCTATCTGTCGGTATAAAATAGATAATAGATATATATTGTAATATATAATAATATATAATATAAAATATAGATAAGATATAATATATAAGATAAATGAAAAATCCGATAAAAAACGCATAAAATAAAAAAAAAAAAAAAGATAATATAAAAAAAAAAAATGCGGGGACCTAAAACTAAAATAAAAAATGAGGAATAAAAAAAAAAAAAAAATTCTAGAAAAAAAATAATCAGGGCCGCAAAAACATAAATAAAAAATAAAAAAAATTAAAAAAAATATTAAAAAAATAAAAAATGCTATAATAAAAATAGAAAAATCCTAGAAGAAGTGAAAAAAAAAAAGTAAAAGGGAAGGCTAACCCGGCCCAAAAATAACGTGCTGGAAAGGCGGATGGGGCCGCCGATAAAAAAAAAATAAATCGTAAAATAATAAATTAAAAAATATTAAAATAAACAAATAGCGCCGCTAAAAAAAGTTTCTCTAAAAATAAAAAAAAAAAAAAAAAAAAAAAAAAAATAAAAAAAAAAAATAGTAATAAGAGCAAAAAAAAAAAAAAAATCGAATAAAATAATAGTCTATGTTGTGCAAAAAAAAAAAATAATAAAAAAAATAGCTTTGCAAAAACCCTAATACCATATCAAAAAATTAAAAAAAAAAAGTATAAATCCCTACAACAAGTAAATAAAAATCCACTCCCCAAAGGAGAATAGGCCCTATAAAATAAACTCATTAAAAGTCCTAAAAACAAAAAAAAAAACTCAAGTAATAGATATGACATAAAAAAGCCATAATGAATTACCGCTGTAATAAAAAATCTCTCAAAAATAAAAAAAATAAGATAAAAAAAATAAAAAACATAAAAAAAAAATAAAAAAAAAAAAAAACAAAAGAATAAATGATCTAAATAAATACGTAAAAAAACATGGGGTGAATAAAATAAAATCGCCATAAAAAAAGAATCGTGCTAATAAATTGGCCACAGGCACGTGGTAACTAATTGAATAAAATCTAAAAAATCAACGGTTAGAAAAAAAAAAAAAAACAGTTAAATCCCCTAAATTATAAAAAAAAACCCTATAAAAAATGTAAAAATAAAAAAATAAAAAAATAAATAAATGTCAAAAGAAAAATTACTAAAACAACATGGCTGGCAAATAGATAAAATATTAAAAAAATAAAACCAAAATAACATGTAAAAAAACAATTTTTTGTTAAAAAAAAAAAGAAAACTAAAAAAAAACCCTAAAAAAAAAAAAAGCGTGTAGTGTGCGGCGCGGGTACAAAAAACAAGGCGTCTCGCAACGGAAAAAAAACTGACGGGGGTCTCAAAAAAAATATAAAAATAACCTATAAAATGTGCGCGTGCGAAAATACATGTAAACAAAAGTAGGGGTACACGGGGTAAAAAAATGGGGGGGGTACAAATAAAAAAGTTCGATTATTCGGAGACAACTCGTCAAGTATAAAAAGGGCTTGGGGGCGAGATAAAATAAAAAAAAAAAAACAAAAATAAAAAAAAAAAAAAAAAAATGCGTAGCATAAAAAAAAAAAACTCGCTAGGCGGTAAAAAATGCTAAAATGGTTTAATAAGGGTGGGATGGTACAGAACAAAAAAACATTAAAAAAAAAAAAAAAAAAACAATAAAAAAAAAAAGAAAAAAAACACAAAATAATAAAAAAAAAAGAAAAAAAATAAAAAAAAAAAAAAAAAAAAAAACAAAAAAAAAAAAAATAACAATTAGAACAATCTAAAAATAACATAAACAGTGTGGGGCAAAATAAAAAAAATAAACAGGTTGGCTAATAAAAAAAATAAAATATAAAACTATACCAATGGGTTCAATAAAATAAAAAAAAAAAAACTAACAACATGGGGTAAATAAATCTGATAAAAAAGTGGGGGATAAAGCGAGATACAAAACTAATAGTGTAAAAATAACGAAAATTTGAAAACAAATAATACATCTAAAATTATAAAAAAAAAAAAAAAAATAATAAAAATGGTCAAAAAAAATAAAAATAGAACAAATCTAAAAAACAAAGAAAATGGGGGAGTAGAGGAGCGTATAGAAGATATGGTAATAATAAAAAACGACGCAATTAAAATATAAGGTAAACAAAATTAGAGGATACAAAAAAAAAGGAGTGGACATATTATTACTGCAATTGGGTGGTGGGGGGGTGAACTATAAATTGGTAAACAATAATTGGGTAAAATATTACAAATATAAAAACATAAAAAAAAATAAATAAATAATATAAAAAATAAAATGATTATTAAGGTAAAAAATAATATTAATAGGGGATAACATAATAAAAAATATGCGGGAATAGGGCAAACGTAAGTAGGATAAATGAAAAAAATAAAAGATAAAAGTTAAAAACTGTATTGTATTGGATTATAAATAAAAACGCTATAAGAACATAGATTAAAAATATAAAAAAAAAAAAAAATAATAAATAATTTGGTTGAATGGGGTACATTAAAAAAAAAAAAATCCGTACTCAATATGAAAAAAAAGAAAAAAAATCAAAAAATACCATGACTCATAAAATTAAAAAAGTTGCTACAATGGTTTCGGTAAAAAGTAAACAATGTAAAAAGAAAGTAAAAAAAAATAATAAAAAATTAAAAAAGGGAAAAGCGTCTGGTAAAAAAAAAATATAAAAAAAAAAAAAAATTAATATACAAGATTGCGATAACGAAAATAAAAGATTGGGTAAAAAATATTAAAATATAAAAGCCGGAAAAAAAAAAATAATAAAAATGACATAAAAAAAGAAAATATATAAAAATAGTCCCCCCCCCCACCCCTAAGAAATAAAAATACAAAAAAATGGGGAAATAATTAAAAATAAAAAAAAAAAAAAATAATTGGAGGAAGAAATATTAACAATAAAATAAAAATAGGAAAAAAGTTAAAAAAATTAGATGATCGTGTAAGGTAATTAATTAAAAGGCCTGTGAATAAAAAATTTGAGAAAATGTATCATGATGGTGGTCGGGTCATATAAAAAATATAAAATAAAGACCATGAAAAAAAACATAAAATGATAAAAAAGTAAATAATAAATTAAAGAATAGTAAAAAAAAAACGTAATACTTAAAATTATATAAAAAAATAATGCATTATAAACAGTATAAAAGAGAAGCACTGTGGATTAAAAAAGCAATTGAATCAAATATAATAAGAAAAAAAAATATAAAAAAAAAATAAAACTAAGAAATAATATACATGATGTACTTATAGGGATAGCGGTGGTTCGGCTAGAAAAAAAAAACAAAACTTTAAAAAAAAATCAATTAATGGGGGATAAAATATAAGGTGTGCGAAATAAATAAATAATAAAATACAATATTAAAATAAAAAATTCGAATATAGTACCCCGACCCTGGTTGGGTGATGAAAAAAAATAAAAAAACATGAATAAAAAACATAAAAAGATATTTAGAGAGTAACAATGTTTTTAAAATTTGAACCCCTAAAACCTGGGCTACGATGGTACAGAATTGATATAATTATAAAATCGACCATCATGGCTGAAATCCATGGTAAAATAATTTAATATTATTCGGGTTCTTTGTTGGAGATAAAAGGCACAAAACTAAAAATGTAGGACAGTCTTGATAACTGAAAAAAAAAAAAAAAAAAAAATATTACCAAAATCAAATATGAAAGCAAAAAAAAAAGAAATTAAAAAAAATATAAAAAATTATTTGTGAATGGACTAATATCTACTAGACTTCTTAATGAAAAGAAATAAACAAACAAAATAAAAAACCACTATGGTTGTTGTTTTTTTTGTTATTTGATGATGAGAAATATCCCGTTCAATTTCTGATGGGTTTAAATATATTTAAATATATCTATAAATTGTTTCCAATTGCAAACAATATGAATAATTACCGACACATGAAAGTAACATAATTTTTTTTAAGACAAAATTTCTATGGGATGCCACCGAATCCACCAATTAATTATTTGCTACCATCCACATGAGCACCCCATCAGACTATCAGACTACCCATTATCTTCACACCATCATTGATCCTTTTATATTAACATTATCTGGTAATTTCCTATTACTCTGTGCGGAGCAAAAAATCACGAGTAATAGGAAATTACCTTCTGATGTTCTATATATTTTGCAGCACAATATTTACCTCTCTAGATTTGCAAGAATTCGAAAATTTATGACAACATTAAATATAAAGTCCAGGTCATGGCCTTGACATTTAAACTCCTACCTCTGTGCTTTGTTTTTTACCAGACGCAGAAAAGGAGTCGCGATGAACGCAGTACATATTTCTAGCGCTGGACCCAAATTATCGGTAAGCATTACCCTGTTGCAATAAAATGTGTAAAATTAGCGGATTTGCTTTGTTTTATATGAGCTAAAGAAAAACTGCGTTAAGATATATGGTTGAAATCTTTGAAAAACAATTTTAATAGATAAAACGAATGTGTCGTAAAACGTTTTGACCTTGTTTGTTTTTGTTTTCCAAACCGTGAACAGGCGCAATGTAGAAAGCGAAAGGAGATCAGATATTTACGTAGCCTACTGTCCGATTAGTTTTTAGTTCATTATTTACACAAATATAATAAATTATTAAAATTTAGCAGTTTTATTCTTTTAATGCATCATTAGCCGCCAAATAGACCGCCCTGAGCTTCATAGGTTAGTGGTGTACGTGATGTCTGTGCTAAACCTAAAATACGTTGTTTATTACTTTGGACCTTGGACATGTTTTCTTTGTTCAAGGTACTTTATCTTTCTACTGTATCACTGTAAAACTAATCCACTTGACCGAACTAGAATCATGTAGCATTTGTCTTTTGCTGTGGAAACTATATTTAAGTTCATGAGTAGTTTTACGACCCCAAGGCCTTAAGATTATAATTTTGTTGTAAAACCTTTTGTCAAAATATAGATTGCTTTATTTTTAGTACAATGTAATATCATATATTCCTCATATATAATTCAGAATAATGTGTGTTTCTTTTTTTTTCTCAAAACTGCACATGGGAACCCTAGTGTGGGGCCCCCGTGAGCATGAGGTCGATTGGGCTAAATAGGTTAAATCAGCCCAAGCCCGGCGCTGCTTTGTTCCTAGACGTAAAGATGAGCACCCATATTTGGGACATTGGATTTGTATAAGGGAGACATAATAAGGACAAATAATGATCACCTGTTAGAAGCTGACATTGCATTCAATGCATAAACACGGCTGGAATTTGCTTGATGCCAAATGATACTTGATCTGGTTTAATCTGACCTTTGTTCGCACTAGAGCATAGAACTCCCTTTTTAGCTATTCAGTTGGGCACAGTTAGTATGGGTACAAAACTGATCTACCCTTGCTCTCGGTTTCCCATATTTGTCATGGTAGCCAATCTTCTTCCATTCTGCATACATTGCCAAACCATCGTAGTTGGGATTGTTCTACTTGGGTCTGCAGGGGCTGGGTTTAGAGGCCTTGCCGTATCGTCTGGTTGTGTACCATGTCGCTTCTTGTTACTTCAACCACCTTCCTCAGATACCACATTTCTGAGGTTTGGAGCTAGCTTCTGTGGGTTGTAGTCATTGCCCATGACTCTCATCCATATGTCAAGACTGGAATCTATGTGGAGCTAAAGACACGTTCTGCAAGTTAACTCCAAGGATCTGAGTTTAATGAAGTGCCACCATGATGCAAGTCATTTTTCAGTTTGCAGTTCATCTTGTTGATTTCAGTCAAATGCCTGTCTAGCAATCTTAGGTTGTTCTTTACATAGAATATATCATATTCATCACCACTTATTAACATGACGCTATTATCAGTGTTTGATTTGGTATTTGCTGTAATTTATAAGTGGCCACCACAGATTACTAGGCCACCTCTATCACCTCAGGATATCTCATATGAATGAATGTCCATGTAGAACTGGAATCCACACCACTTAACACATTTTCCAAAACTGCCCAACCCATGATGACACCTGACCTGGCCAGTGGGTGCTGAGCACAGGCAGAAGCTATGGGGATGCCGAACTGACCTAGAAAAGACTGTGGACTTCGTCCTGCCGACGGGCCTGCAGATTTAGCATGACTACAAACTGAACACAGAAGATGAATAATTGGAGATTTGTTTTCTGGCTATCTTTTCCTAATACATAAATACCTACTTTATTTTTCTTCCTATCTCATCTTGATACATAAATACCTTATCTATAGTATCTAAAAATGTGGACAAGGCAGACAGAAGAACTGATAGATTGACCACATGAAAGAGTAGACAAATATACCATCACAGAATTAAAGAAACTAGCCGTAGCTTGACAAAGGTGGTGACTATCTGTTAAGTGCTCATTGACTTTGGAGCGCAGTGACCAAGTGTTATGGGAATAATGATGATAATTTCTCATGCATGAACCTTATTATTGCAATAATGATGGTTTTGGCCGATTACCATCATCAACCAAGAACTGCTTACTCGGAGTAACCAAGAGGACATGCACACCATCATAGCTGGCAGACACTGGAGTTGGGTTGGCCACATCCTCAGAAGAGACCCAGATGCCATCACAAGAACAGCTATGCTATAGACCCCTGAAGGAAAGCGAAAGAGAGGCTGACCAAAAACAACTTGGTGGAGAACTGTGGAGGCTGAGATGCAAAGAATGAACCAGAGATGGGGCACTGCACGAAGGATGGCCACTGACTAAGCAAAGTTGAAGCAGTTTGCTGCTGCCCTACAAGATGCCACCAGGCGTGATGGCCACTGACTGCTTTGACAGTTGATGACTAAGGAACAAATAAGAAGAAGAATGTTGATAATGTCTCATGCATATACTTGATCATTACTCTTTTTATTGCAATATTCAGGTCCAGCTCAAGCAAGCAGCTGTTATTGTAAATGGTGGTATAGCACTCTTCGCTGGCATCAATCTCTACAGAGGAAATGAAAAATTCTATGAAGAAATTGCCATGCCATTGTTTCGTCTCTTACCACCTGAAACTGCCCACAATCTGAGCATCAAACTGGCTAAATATAAGATTGTACCCAGAACACAGATGCGAGATCCACCTTCACTTGTAAGATATACTGTAATTCTTGAGTGTACGTGACATACTGCTATGTGACATACTTCTGTCTGACATGCTGCTACCTGCCATGTGGCTGTCTGACATATTGCTGTCTGATATGTCATTATTTGACATGCGCTGTCTTTCATGGAATAAATAAGATAGCCAACACTGCCTGTTATTTACCAGCTGATATCCTGTTACCGTTTCTTCAACATCTTAATATCTTTGTGAAAGCAAAACAGCAAAAGACCAACACTATCATCATAACCATGCAGTGTTATGAGAGCCAAACATGGACATCAAACCAACATAGCAATGAAAAACAGCCGACAAATTCTGCTGGGGATCTGTAAAACTGTTATTATAAAAAAAAAAGGATTGGGCACCGAATCAGCCACCTTCATGTAAGTTATGTTTTATAACCAGAACTAGGAATTGAGGAAGACAAAAGTAAAATGGATCAAGATTTGAGATGGACAGATTACGCTAACATACAAGCTGCATAAAACATGCAAGAATATCATTTGAGTTTTGGTGATCCTTAAGTGCACTTTGGAAGGATGAATAAAAAAAAAAGAATAAGGGATGAACATTAATGCAGTAAAATAAATACATACAACACATGCCACATAAGGCAAGCATATGTAACTCTCACATTTGATAAGTACATACCTAACATTAATCTGTGAAGCTGTTCATGTTATATGTTTCAACTTATTCTGTTATGTGTTACTAAATTTCAGTAATTTATCTGCTTTACTTTAATATATGTTGTTACTGTTCTTTGTCAAGTGTAATGATAGCTAAAGTTGGTATCTGTCATTTTCTACAGCTTCCTATCCCTGGTGCTGTTCATAAATTCTGTTTTTGAATTTTTTTCTTTCTGTAATGTTAAAATATCCATTACCTTTTTGCTCTGTTTTCCTCTTTATCTTGTTGTTGGCAGTTTTAACTATTATCACAATATATTCTCACTGTCCTATTCTCATACAACGTTCCTAAAAAATGCATACTGATTTGTTTTAATATTTGTATAATAAGCATTCATTTGTTGATTAGCTTCTTTTATTTTGTCCTGTCACTGGGTTATATTGTGACATTGGTCTCAGGGTTATACAGTATAGGCTCATTGTATGTAACATTGGGTGTGACAAATGTTGTACACTCCATAAAACAGTCTCACTTGTGACAGAATAATAACTTGACAGAACCCAGACTCACAGTTCCATGTATATTTATAATTCAGTAACAGTCCTGAACCTCAGCAAGACACAAGCAGTACAAAACTACACTGGTAATATTTACTGGCATCCACCTAACATCTGGTACAGTCTTACTCACGTAGATACTGGCTACTACAAAACTACTTCGACACACTCCCAGCCAGAACACTACATAAACTTCAGTGCAGTATACACCTCGCACATCGACACATTCTTCTAGAACTACTGAAGACTTGGCATTACCTTCTCACATCTAAATACTCAATAGCACTCAGCTACTTGCCGCTGGACAACATCGTGCTTCCACGGATGTGTAATCACTGCCATATTCCAAATACTGACAATATTAATCCAGACTGTCTCAACGACATTAGTCACAAGCTGTATACAAAGACTTCCAGTCACAAGCTATAATCAAGGATGTTCACTCATGAACCATCTTGTAAGACTTCCCATCACAGACCATAACAGAAGACATTCATACCCGAACCATCCTGTAAGATGTACAATCACAAACTCCCCCTTACATCTCAGTATCTTCTCAACGACGCAAACTACATGCACTCCACATGTTTCCCACAGGGTCATGTAAACCTCTGTAAAAACTCACAACACCCCTGACTAGTACTCAAGTGACAATGCAACCTTGCATCCAACCATAATGACAACTCCATCTTTCGCCCAAACACATATACACAAGCCATGTGTACCATGATTTAAACCCGTTATTCTTTTCAGCAGTCCTTAATATTCTTAAAATTCTTTTGCAAAACCACATCTCTAATACCTTCAGAGTTAATTCATGTTAAACTTTGGTTTACCTTCCTTGTTAGAAAACTTGTGTATGGGGAAGATCATTCCCAAACCCAGTTGGTTTGGCTGCTGGATTTGACAAACATGCAGAGGCTATAGATGGTCTTCTTAAGATGGGATTTGGCTTTGTTGAAGTTGGCAGCGTAACCCCAAAACCCCAGCCTGGCAACCCAAAACCTCGTGTGTTTAGACTTGAAGAGGATAGGGCAGTAATAAATAGGTTTGTTGCAGCTTCTGTTTATTTTGTAATTCTTCTTTATTTTCCAAATTTTTCTGACTACCATATTTCTTTCTCTCTTTTAATTAATTCCTCTTCCTAAAGTTCTTCTCTTAACTCATGGTCTTTCTCTAGCATACAGCTTACACTTTACTATAGAAATTGCATAGACTTTCTCTGTCAGATTCTTTGTAATCTTCTGTATAAAGAGAAAATAATTGAAATTAACGAGCAATCTTTCTAGGAATTGAAGAGATAATTTAAAATTATGTGTTTAAAAGAGGTAACTCTTGTACTGTAATTTATATGTAGTCTTCAGAGTACTGAAGAAATATTTCAAATTTATGAATTATCTTCCAGGTATGGATTTGACAGTGATGGGCATGATCTGGTGTACCGCAGGTTAAGAAATAGATACATGGATGTGGATATGTCAGGTATCATACAGCTTTTTACCAAAATTGTGTACTTTTTTTTTCTTTTCATTTTTTTTAAAACAAAATTATACATGCTAAAATGCATGTTCTGTAATGCTGAGGGTAAGAGAGGGAGGTAGTAGTAGACCACAAAAAAAAACACGGAGAAGAGAACGAGACAAATGAAAATAATGATGAAGACATGGAAAGAACTTGAGCTGATGTCACATGACAGGAGGACATGGCCTGTTTATGTTGAAGGCCTACACTACTTGAGGAGCTAAAGGTTATTGGTTGATGGAAAATGCATTACATAAGTCCCAGATAGTCACAAATTCAAGTGAGAAAATTATGTGAACAAAAATAGGAATTTATGGCTCACAAACTATCTTATTCTTCTTCCTAATTCTCTCACTTAAGTAAATTCTCATTCTTATTTATTAATCATGAAATATAATGCTGAGAAATTTGCAGCATATCAGCACATCTCATTTAAAGATTAAACAAGCTCTTTGACATCAAGTAACGCCTCAGTGACGATAAATAATCTTTATTTCCATAATGACGGATGAAAACTGACACTAAAGCATAGCAGACTGATATTTGTTATCATTTCATTATCTTGTGCTCAAGCTCCTTGTTGACATAAATTACATGATTATTTCCATGAGGACAAGTGAAAAATAGGCATCATACCAGTTCTATTGTATGACTCTGAAACATGGAGAACAAAAACCAAGGCATTACAGACTTTATTAAATTGTTGCTTGCTTAGAATAGGAGGATTGAAATTGTATGACAGGATCACCAATGTGAAACTGATGACAAGAATCGGACAAGTGCCAGTGGAACAAAAGATAAGAAGACAACGCTGATGATGAATAGCATACACATATTGATGATACCTATTTATAGCATTACATGGTGGTCCATATTATGGAATACCCAAGCTAAGACAAGTAGAGAGAGACCAAAAAAAAACACACAAAACATAAAGACAGAAATGAAACGGATAAAGAATACATGGAAAGGCCTTGAGCAGACAGCACAGGACATAAGTATGTTGAAGGCCAATGCTGCACGGGAAACTGAAGGTTAATAAATGAATAGTACCCCCATCAGTTTCCAAATGGTTCTCTATCTACACTAGGGTTACTTTGCCTTTTTGTGTCATGGACCCCTTTGATTGTCAGTTGAAGGTTATGGATCCCTTTGATTGTCAGATGAAGGCAATCGACCCCTTTGATTGTCTGATGAAAGCTTTGAACCCTTTGATGTCACTTGAAGGCTATCAATCTCTTCTTGGGGGGAAAAAAATGTACATAAAAGCATAATAAAAAATGTTAAATTTTAGGTTATGTACTTGGTCCTCCAAAAATCCATTCTTGGACCCCCTAGAGTTCATGGACCACATCTTAAGAAACCCTTATCTACACTGTCAGTGACTTTCTGAAAGTCTAAAATTTTAAGTTCAGTTCCATGGTCTTTTTTACTGTTACGCCCAGTATGGCTACTTGATCTGGTTATAATCTGTTGTGTTAAAAATCTGTATTCTGCTCCCTCATTTGTTTGTCTGCTGTCATGTGATACCAGAGGTAATCTCCCTGAAACTGATAACACTATTACCTTTGGTTTGTAGACTCCTGTAAATCTCCCTTCTTTAGAAATTGGCCAGATACACATACCCTGCTAATACGGCGGGTTAGGAGCCAGACCCCAGCCGTAATGCGAAAATCTTCAAAAAGCGAAGTGTAGCCTTTTTTTTAGCTTGCAAATGCATGTAAACTAAAAGCCTAAATAACATGCATAAACTATCATAGATTAACTGTGCAATAAAGCTAGGTCTAAAGTAAAATGAATAAAGCTAAGCCTAAATAAAAGCTACAAAAGTAAAATCAATAGAGCTAGTAAAGTCAAGTAAAGATGTTTATTTCACACGTCAAATACAAAGTAGAACAAAAATATAAATTCTTAAACTAGCATATATAAATGTTAATAAAATTGTAACTTGCGTAAATTTGAATGAATATATTTATCGTAGAAAGGCTGAAGGTGATAGCATAGCTTAATCATCTGAATCTTCAAAGATTTTTATTCTGTTTGATGGTGGAGACTTCATGGAGATCTTACTGAGGTTGCTGTGGACGTGGAAGGTTCTGAAAGGGTAGGGGGCCTATTCCTCGCTGTTGCAGTCAAAGATTGTGATGGCTGTATTTTCTAGAAGAAAGAAAGCAATGAAGTTTGCCTTATGGATGTTTTCCTTTCCCTTAGTATTTCTTTATAACATGCTTAGTTCAGTTGGCCTGCATTGACTTTTGACCTTTCAAAATTAGGATCTATCTTTTCAAAAGCTGCCATACCCCTCTCTATAAAGTTGATTCCTTCTTCTATTTCCTTCCTAGACATTTCCCTAGGTACAGCAGGGCTGTCATCAGGATGGGTCTTCTCTTCTCTTAACAGCCTACTCTGTTCTTCAATCACAAGCAGATCTTCATCAGTTAGGGCCTCATCGTGCTGAAAATCACTGAATGAGCAAGGCAAGGGCCGAAAATTATGAACATGAATATGATTGAAAAGCACCGTTCTAGCGAAACACCAAAAAGCAGGGTATGACTGTATCTTTGTTTCAATCTGCTGGTGTGTCCTCACTCTCCCAGCCTTGATCACGTAGTTTGCATATCTGTGTAGAGGCGTATGTGTGTGCTTTGTTGCTGTGTATGTAATGATGGAATTAAAAATTCCCATTGTGAGCACTAATGTGTAATGCTAAAATGTTTCCATATCAGAATCTTGGAGTCTTCACAATGCATCATCACTAGGTGTCGAAACAATGATTTTATCCATTGCTTGAGGCAGTTGGGAAATTAAGCATTGTGTTGTATATAATTTACAATCTTGAATTCCATAGATCGTTGCAGTTGAACTACAGTCAACACAATGCCCTTTCCATAATTTCTCTTAAGTGCCCTTGTTCTTGATTGTATTTTCACACCCAATACACCTTTGACTTTTGCTGTGAATCCGTTGCGTCTCAAGTCCGTGACCAGTTGGTTAATGTCTGACACTTACAGTACCAGTATTGTATGTACCAGTTTTTCTTTGTAAACTTTGTTCCAACTTTCCCATACTCAAATTAGTCTTGTATTGTGTAATCATTGTTACCACATTCCCATACTCAGCTTAGTCTTGTAGTATGTAATCACTGTTACCATATTCCCATACTTAACTTAGTCTGGTATTATGTAATCACTGTTACCATTTTCTCCATACTCTAATTCATCTTGTATTCTGGTACTAGGTTATCAGCAAACTTATCTCACAGACCAAAGAAACTTGCTTAACATTGATTTTTGGACGGAAATAGAGAGTGGCCAGAGTCATAAGCACACTGATTGGCGCTCACTTCATGTGCTCAACAGCCGCAGACATTTTAAAAAAAAAGGTAACAGTCTGAAATGTCCCTAGCCAAACCTGTGATTAAACATGTTATTTTTTGGTTTGAGTTGGCTGTTCTTGTCAGATGTCTACAGGAATGCAAAAAGTTGTTGACATGATTTTTCATATATAAAACAAAAGTTGTGAGGGAAGTCAAGATAAAGTGAGAACACTATTAGCCAGAGTCTGAAAGAATCATCACAGAAGAGGTCCTTGATGTAATCTCATGACAGCCAACTATAGCAAGATATCAGTAACAGGACTAATAAAGTCATATTTGCCTCCAACTCTGAGTATTTTAGAGCCCCACAGCTTTTGCTCATGAAAATAAAATTATGCTATTCAACACACATGTAAGATCTGTCCTGCTATATTGTTTGGATATGTGACATGAATTTTACCAAGAATAACATGTCCTGGCTTCAGGGATTCATCAGAAGAGGCCAGGATAACCAGACATAATAACAAACACAGATTTGTGGAAGAAACCATACAACAGCCTGCAAGTTGTACGCTGGATATAAAAAAGAGATAAACTGAAGATGAATCTTGAGAAGCAACTACACAATGTAGCCTAATATATGTCTTTGACTGGAGTCCATAAGGGTTGGGAAGAGGGGAAGCCATAGAGAACCCAGGTAATAGTGATAGAAACAGAAACCAAAACAGCTGGAACCTTATGGACATACCTGTAGTCATCATCATCTTTATTTTCCTATTAGCTTCTCACGGAGCATGGAGCCACCACTGCAGCTGGTCCCTGTCCAGACAGCATGCACTAATGCACTAAGTATTCATATGCTCTTGCAGCTGTGGTTTCAGTGACAATTTGTTTTACAGAGGTTGCCAGCCCAATGCACAACCTCATATTAGCAGCCTTGTATGACATGCCTGATGGTCCAGTAGTCCTGTTCTTTTCTTTGTCACTTCAGAGATCCCCTGGGACAACACAGTGCTTATACTTTGCAGGGAATTAAGAAAACATATGAAGACATGAAATATATGGTGCGGAAAGCTGGAGAGTTACAAAGAAGGAAACGTCAAAATTGTCCTCTTTTCACACAACATGCCTAAGAAAAATTCACTGAATCTTTTGGCCGAATACCATCACCAACCAAGATCTGCTTACTCGGAGCAAGCAAGAGGACATGCACACCATCATAGCTGGCAGACGCTGGAGCTGGGTTGGCCATGTCCTCAGAAGAGACCCCGATGTCATCACAAGAACAGCTATGCTTTGGACCCTTGAAGGAAAAAGTAAGAGAGGCCGACCAAAAACAACTTGGCGGAGGGCTGTAGAGGCTGAGATGCAAAGAATGAACCAGAGTTGGGGCACTGTATGAAGGATGGCCACCGACCGAGCAAAGTGGAATCAATTTGTTGTTGCCCTACAAGATGCCACCAGGCGTAATGGCCACTGACTGCTTTGACGGTCGGCGGCTAAGGATCAAAGAAGATGAAGACTTTGCAGGGAATTAAGAAAACATATGAAGACATGATGGTACGCAACCAGACGATACGTCAAGGCCTAAAATGCCACCCCCTACAGACCCAAGTAGAACAGTCCCAACTAAGATGGTTTGGCCATGTCTGCAGAATGGGAGAAGATCGGCTACCACGACAAGCATGGGAAACAAAAAGCCAAGGATCCAGACCCCGAGGACGACCCAGAGTACGCTGGGAGGACAACATTAGACAATCTTTGAAGGACCGAGGACTAGAATGGAACCAGGCCAGGAGGAAGACAGCCGATAGAATAGTCTGGCGCTCTCTCTTCCAAACCTCTACACCTCACGGTAGAAGGGGAACGACTAAGTAAGTAAGTAAGTATGAAGACATGAAATATAGAATTCTCTGTGAAGAACAACTTCCCAAGCCCTTTGAGATAAAAAACTGGAGTATGGCGGGGATGCCTCTTGTCATCAGTTCTCTGGCTATTGACTGAATTATGAAAACAACATCAGCCAATAGAAATAGAAGTCTGTGTCCCATAACCATAATCAGATGCAAAACAAAGTGATAACAGTTTATGAGAGGTCACAACAATTTCATTTTTTTTTTAAAACAGAGACAAGACGAAGATTATGAGAATGAATTTTAACCAGATTGCGCTGGAAAATGCATCTTTACATTGTGAAATCGCATCTTGGTAGCAGTACTGACAGTGTTAAAGACACAGATAAGGATATCAGAAAAAGAATACAAAAGGAAAGCAAAGCTTTCCCAGCTTTCAAAATTATTGAAAATAAAAATAAATAAAGCCTAACACAAAATTAAAAATCTCTAACTTACCCAAGATGCAGCAATAGTGAATGCAGTCAGCGACTCATAGCTTGACTGCCTGCGTCAAGACCAGCGAACCAGAGCTGGTCAAGACCGTGCTCCACCTCCACGTGGTGGTCCTGGAAACAGTCTGCAGCAGTGCAGGCTGGCTGAGCGAGCACGGATCGAAATGGGAAGGCAAACCCGGTCCTTAAAAAATGCCGTGCAGAAGTCGGATGTGTCGACCGAAAGGTGCAGATATCACAGCTTAGGCGTAAACAGACACAACGCAACCACCGTCCTTTTTAGGGCGAATGAGGAAGAAGAAGAAGTATGGCCCTGTCAAGTCAGTCATATTGTATGGCCCTGTCAAGTCAGTCATATTGTATGGCCCTGTCAAGTCAATCCTATTGTATGGTCCTGCAACATCAATCAGTGAGTATCTTTTAGCTCCCCATGGAGCAGTGGCTTACAACAAATACATGCCAAGTCCTGTCCAAGTTTTCCTCATCATTTTCGTTTCTATCTCCAGCTCTCTTCTCCATGTGTTTTTTGGTCTGCCTCTGCCTCTCTTTCCCTAGGGATTCCAGAACAAGGACTACCATGTGATGCTATCAACAGGTTTCCTCAATGTGTGTCCTATCCATCGCCAGTGTCTTCTTCTCCTCATCTCTTGTTCCACTGGCACTTGTCTGGTTCTTGTCATCTGTTCCAGATTGGGGACTTTGTCATGCCATTTAAATCCTTCTGCTCTATGCAAGCACCCATTTATGAATGTTTGTATTTTTGTTGTTGTTCTCATATCATTGTTCTCCATGTTTCAGGGCCATACAATAGGACTGACTTGACAGAGCCATACAATAGGACTGACTTGACAGAGCCATACAATAGGACTGACTTGACAGAGCCATACAATAGGACTGACTTGACAGGGCCATACAATAGGACTGACTTGACAGGGCCATACAATAGGACTGACTTGACAGAGCCATACAATAGGACTGACTTGACAGAGCCATACAATAGGACTGACTTGACAGAGCCATACAATAGGACTGACTTGACAGAGCCATACAATAGGACTGACTTGACAGAGCCATACAATATGACTGACTTGACAGAGCCATACAATAGGACTGACTTGACAGAGCCATACAATAGGACTGACTTGACAGGGCCATACAATAGGACTGACTTGACAGGGCCATACAATAGGACTGACTTGACAGGGCCATACAATATGACTGACTTGACAGAGCCATACAATAGGACTGACTTGACAGGGCCATACAATAGGACTGACTTGACAGGGCCATACAATAGGACTGACTTGACAGAGCCATACAATATGACTGACTTGACAGAGCCATACAATAGGACTGACTTGACAGAGCCATACAATAGGACTGACTTGACAGAGCCATACAATAGGACTGACTTGATATTTGAGTTGAAGATTCTTATTTTTGTGCTTGACTTGACTTCTCTTGATCTCCATATGTTTCCCACTGCAGTGAAGGATCCTTTTGCTTGTTGTATTCTTATTTTGATATCATTGTCTGTCCCTCCAGCTTTGTCTGTATTGCTGCCAAGATCTGTGTAAGATTCTACATCTTGTAGTGATGTTTCCTCAAATTTAACCTTGTTATCATTTCTTGCATTTATTCTCATTATCTTTATCTTATCCCTGTGTATTTTCAGACCCACTTGTTGTAACCTCTCATCGAGTATTTACATTCTTTCTTGCATCTGATTATGGTTATGGGACAGAAGAGCCAAGCCATCTGCAAAATCTAGATCATCAAGCTGTTTAGTCAGATTCCACTGGATTCCATTTCTGTTGTGTGATATCGATATTTTCTTAACCCAGTCTATTGCTAGTAAGAAAAGAAATGGAGATACAAGGCATCCCTGTCACACTACCGTTCAAGTCATGTCTTCATAAGTTTTCTTTATTAAGTTCATGATCTTCATGGGAACTCCATAATGTCTCATCAATTTCCAAAGTGATTCTCTACATTTTTAAATGCCTGGAACATAGAAAATATAAAAAATGTTACATACTTTCATAAATGGGTGCTTGTGTAGAACGAACGAATGAACTTTATTTTCTAAGGGTTAAGAATTGGGTGCGCAGCCAGTCTAACATTCTGCCCTTCCACTCTCATTTATCTTGCATACTATATCCTTTCATTCCCACGTTACTTTAAGCATTAATTTAAAGGCATGCAACATTATAAAGTTAACGTAACAGCATTCATTTACAGTATGCCATCATAATAAAAAATGTGTAGATTTTTTTTAAACAAACAAGATAGTAATGACAACAACAACAACAAAAATAATTAATTAAAAAAAAAAAACATAAATTAAAAAAAATAAATAAAAAACCTTAAACAGAAGGATTGAAGTAGTACAAGACAGTCGCTAATGTGGAACCAATGAAAAGAACCAGACAAAGACTAGTGGAACAGGAGGTGAGGATAAGGTGCAGGCATTGGATAGGACACACATGTGAGAAAAACCATTTGATAGCATTACAAGGCAGTCTCCTGTTCTGGAATCCTCAGGGTCAGAGAAATAGAAGACCAAAAAAACACATAGAGGAGAGAACTGGAGATAGACATGAAAGTGACATGGAGAAACCTGGAATGGATGGTACAGACAGGAGGGCATGGCATGTTTTTGTTGTTACTCAGGGAGCTGAAAGGTGTTGATGATGATGATGATGGCATTGCTGACCTAACATTTAAAATCCCTGAAAGTGGTCCAGTTTGAGAAAAAAAATGTCTCAGGAGATGACATTGTCATACACATTCTCTAAGAGATGCTGAATTGTCACCAGGAAATGGCATTGTGGGAGTTAACCTCGGCAAGAATAAAACGTCACTCAATCCTGTCGATGACTTTGTCAAGGGAGTGCGCAAATTCGGTCGTATAGCCGACTACCTGGTTGTGAATGTCTCAAGTCCAAACACACCAGGTCTCAGGGATATGCAGAGACGGGAAGAGCTGACACTGTTATTAAACAAGGTAAGTGAGCGGGGTTTTGTTTATGTCAGTGTTTTGAAGTCTGATATATGTACCCCTTTACATCAGTTTGTGAATGTCTGGCAGGCATAGAATTTTTTATTATTATTTAGTGTGAAGGAAAGTTGGTGCTTAGCTGCTGATTTGCCGTCTGACAAATATTTGGTGTCAAACTGCAAGGTCTGACAAATGCTGGTGTCTAGTTTTAGTTTGTTATGTCTTGTGTCAGTTTGTAATTTCACTGTCGTGAAGTGGTCTTTTTCACAACACGCCCTTCTGAGTAGTATAATTCTAACCAAGCCGCACGCCATACATTGTAAGAACTGCTTGATACACGGACCAATCAGAGGGTACCTTTATGCCTTGTTTACTAAAGCATTGTACAGTCACAATGGCCAGGACTAATCTGTGCAAACGAGTGGAGGATGACAATTAATTACAGACTTAGGAAAGAAGGACCACCTGAAATAGGTCACCAATACGATATTGGAGATGTTGCTTTACACGTCTGTGCAGAGACTTTTACGACCAGTAGTATATTAAAAGAGAAATCTCTGGTTGAATGCATCAAAGCCTCAGGTTAGTCCATAATTTTGCTGTTTAGAGTACGCATAGAATAAAATGCACTTAGGAAAATAAAAGACTATTAGCTAGGAAGATGTAGAATAATACAGAGCGTATCTTAAGCCTTAGATGAATAAAATCGCTCCAGGAATAACGTAGATAAATGAAATCTTAGTTTTCCTGATTTGTACACATAGGCATATTTTGCAAAATTGTCTAAACAAAAATACTAGTTAAGCAGGAAACCCCCTCTGGCATCCGACCTCGGACTATATATAGAACGTGTTCTAACAGAAATAGGCCAGTCACATTTTAAAAATTACAGCGAGCGGCAAAAGTGTTGGTGAATAGTGCCTTTGCCTTTTGCATCTGAGAGCAGACCATTACAACCATTAACAGCTCGACTGTATGTGCCTGAGGGTAAGAAAGAATATATATATATATATATATATATATATATATATATATATATATATATATATATATATATATATATATATATATATATATATATATATATATATATATATGTGTGTGTGTGTGTTTGTGTATTTCTATTGATTAATTCACTTGTGCGTTAGGAAGTGTGTAAATGTGTTAGAACCATTGTGAAATTTCTGGAGGCAACGGCAAAACGCTGCCAAGATATATATTCAAAATAATTGAGAATGATGGCAAAAGTGTGTAGGTTTAGAAAAGCATTTAAGGAATTATTTCTTGATGGAATGACACACACTTACACCAGGAACGTAAGGAAGGATGAAAGCAATTGTTTTACTGGATTGTTTAAGCTATTACTTAGTAGTTTTAGACAAGACCTAATCATTGTATGGAGGCTGATCATGGACAAATGGCTCTAACTAAGGATTTAGAGGGAAATTGTAATCACAGTGAACTAGGTGTGGTTGTTGCTTCTATACTATGTCCTGTGCATCTGCTAGCACACTGTCTGAAACTGTCTACCGTCCCCATCCTTTGTGATAGTGGGATAGTGATGGTCAATATAGGGGTTACCTCTAATTCGTTTCAGGTTATATCCTGTAAACCCAACTACACATAATAAAGTCATCCACTACTGAGGGAACTCCTGATGCAAGTGCCTTTTGAGTTCAGAGGGCCAATAAGCTAGTACCTACTGCCTGGAGGAAGATCAGTAACTGTACTTCCAGGACCAAAGTGGAACCAGTTTCATTCTACAGATGAGTGAAAAACAAGGCCACTGTATTGTATCCCAGTCACACCAAGATTATAGACAGTAATCAAATGATGACCCATGTTGGGGCATAGTTATAGCCAGTGATATATTAAAATACAAAATCCATGGTGATATCACGAGAAGAAAGAAAACATCAGATTAAGTTGGGAGAACAGGTCCTGGAGCAGGTCGACCACTTTAAATATCTCGGAGCTATTATAGACCGAAAGGGAGGCATCAAAGAAGAGTTGGCCACTCGAAAAGCAGCGGCTGGGAGACTTTTTCAGGCCATAAATCGTGGATTCCTCAGCAAGAAAGAGGTTGGTAAGAAAACGAAGATGGCTGTATACCGCTCCACCTATGTCCCAGTCTTGACATATGGATGCGAGTCGTGGGCAATGACTACAACCCACAAAAGCCAGATCCAAACCTCAGAAATGAGGTATCTGAGGAAAGTGGTTGAAGTAACAAGAAGAGACATGGTCCGCAACCAGACGATCCGTCAAGGCCTAAAATCTCATCCGCTGCAGACCCAAATAGAACAGTCCCAACTAAGATGGTTTGGCCATGTCTGCAGAATGGGAGAAGATCGGCTACCACGACAAGCATGGGAAACAAAGAGCCAGGGATCCAGACCCCCAGGATGACCCAGAGTCCGCTGGGAGGACAACATTAGACAATCTTTGAAGGACCGAGGACTAGAATGGAACCAGGCCAGGAAGAATAGGATAGGATAGTCTGGCGCTCTCTCTTCCAAACCTCTACACCTCACGGTAGAAGGGGAACGACTAAGTAAGTAAGTAAGATATATTAAAATAAAAGGACAGTGAAAGAACAGTAATATAAGGATATAGCCTAGATATTCTACAAGAGTGATGTCAATCCAGTGATGATCTCCTACGAATTCAGAGACCTTTGATAATTTTTGTGGAACAATTTTCAAGTGCCTATTTATTTAATTTTGTAAATGAAAGTTTGATTTTCGTTAAAGATTTTCAAGAAGAAAATAAGAACTGTAAAAATAAATAAATTGTAAATGTTATTTACAAAATTTACAAAATGTGACTAAGGTTCGGTATTGAATTCACGTTATCAATGTTCTATTTTGTACAAATACATTTCAGTTCTGTGTATTATATCGTGTTTATGATGTTTGCCTTCTAAAATAACTGGCATGACTCGCACCCCCTGAAGGTAGGTCTTGCACCCCCCAGGGGGTGCATGATTAAGAAGCACTTGGTGAAGATGTCTGTCATCGTTTTGATCTGCTATGTGCTGAATCACCTGTTATTCCTGGTCATTCTGTGGTGAGGTTTTACACACATGCTGATATTCGTCATCACTAGATGTCCAAATTGTGGCACCATGATGTGTGTAAGGAGCAAATAGAAGGTGTCTAAACATATTATGTTTCTTAAAAGCGTCCATACTGGTGCTATACCATTGCACAGCCTTCTGTGTCTCATTAAGTTTTTTGTCATGTCTGTTTAGTTGCTGTTCTAAGACATTTCATTTCACATGTGGAGATTTATTTTTTGTTCATATTTTTTAGTCAATGTCCAGGCTTGACACTGACAGTGTCAGTATTTTATTGACCAGTTTTTCTTTGTAAACATTGTTACTACTTTGATTGTTGATAAAATGATAACTTACTATAGTGGTTTCTGTGGAAGTTTGTTTTACATGGTGAGGTTGTCAGTCCCATGTACAACGTTGTGTTAGTCCCATGTACAACCTCGTGTTAGTCCCATGTACAACTTACCTGAGGGTGCAGTGCTCCTGTGCTTTCTTTGTCTTGTCAGAGACACCTAGGACTACACTGGGCCAGTTCCAGCCTTTGGATTTAATATCACAGTTTTCATCATTATTATTTGGTTAATGATCATTAATATTACCAGGAAAGACAGAATGAGAAATAGTGACATTAGAAAATGGTAGGAACTACGTCCTGCATCAAGTATATATATTTATAGAAAGAGAAAATTCAGTGGTTAGGCCGACGCATGAGAATGCAGCCCAGTAAATTACCAGTAAACACCTACAACAGTAGAAGATTGGTTTCAGGCACAACAGTAGAAGTTTGGTTTTCAGGGCACAACAGTAGAAGTTTGGTTTTTAGGGCACAACAGTAGAAGTTTGGTTTTCAGGGCACAACAGTAGAAGTTTGGTTTTCAAGACACAACAGTAGAAGTTTGGTTTTCAGGGCACAGGAGAGACCAAGAGGCAGATGGATAGGCAACCTTGCATAAATCCTACAACAGCGTTCGTTCGCAGCATTCAGTTTGACATACTTGGATCAAGTACACAAACTTCAGCTCCCAATACGCTTCACATGTCATAGCATATTTCAGTATGGAACACTACGTAGGACGTCATCGGCGTTATTGTGTAGTAGCCTCGATACACCTTGCAGGAAAAGGGGGTTTTGGTTTTCTAATAGCAACCGCCGTTGCTATCGGATGCGCGTAGTATCGGTAAAAATGCAGGAATATGACGCGTTTGTGGTGAGGAACCATTAGTTTTGGTCTCTAGGAAACTTGTCTATCGGAAGCTGTCTGGGAAGGAAGTTTCTGCACACTGGGGAGGCCCTGGCACAAGATAGAACCAAATGACATGCTTTAGTTGCCTATTGCATCTGACTAACAAGAAGATGAGCAAGCCACAGCAAGATCTGTGTCGTTAATTCACTATCGACTAAAGTAATTACCTCCACGTAATTTTAAAATATGTAACTGCAGAAGACAGAACTTCCAGCTCCCTTCTTGGGACAACGTTCTTCATGGTCATAGTACATAGATTAACTAATAGTGCCTTAGACAAAGCTAGAACCAGCCACGAATGGGTTTGGGAATGAATCCGTTGTTATAAGGATAAACTAGACAATTTAATCAGTGGACAGACTAGGGCTGGAAGATTGGGAAACAAACCCCATGTTGATTTTTGTGAGCAAAACGTAAAAAGGTTGAATTACTGAGTTACTTAAATATTAGGGACGGTTTCTTAAGGATACTACAAGGGGAATGACATAAGTCTTGGGCCTGACCATGAAGGACATGTCACAGAGAGCTGAAATTTTGTATAGTGTTTATTCCTTTTCAGTATAGCCACCGTCTGAATTGACACACTTCTGCCATCTCTGCTTGACCTTGAAAAGACCTTGGGAGTAGAACACCCTATTTTTCAAACTAAACCAGTCATCACATGCCAGTATAACCTCTTCATCGCTGTCAAAATGATTTCCTTTTAGCGGTTTTTTAAGATTTGGGAATGGAAGAAAGTCTGATGGAGCCAAATCTGGAGAATATGGTGGGTGTAGAAGAATTTCAATATTCAAATTGTTGGCTGCTGGCTGCACAAGCCGTGCTTTGTGAGAGGGCGCGTTGTCTTGAAGCAAAGGAAGATTTTGAGTGCGCGTTATCCCTCGTTTCCTGGTCACAACCTTTCTTAGTTTGGTGAGAAGATCTGCATAGTACTGTCCATTAACTGTGTTGCCACGAGGCAGATAATCTTTCAAAAGGACACCTTTGCCGTCCCAAAAAACAGTCAGCATCACTTTTCCTGCAGATTTCTGCGCTCTCGGCTTGACAGGTGTTGGGGAGCCCGGGGTTTTCCATTGCATGCTGGCAATTTTGGATTCGGGGTCATAATGGTGTACCCAAGTCTTATCTACTGTCAACATGGTCTCCAAAAAATTTGTTGACTGACACTTTTTGAGCAACTGTTGACAGCAATTTACCCTCGTTTGCTTCTGTTCACGTGTCAACAGTCGCGGAACCCAGCGTGCACACACTTTTCTCATGTTCAGTCTGTTGTGTAAAATTCAATAGACTGTTCTTTCATTTAGTTTTACTCTACTAGCTATCTCCACAATTGTCATTTTTCGACCCTGTCAATGATTTTCTTCATTCTTGTTGCATTTTCATCGTTGTACTCTGAGGCTGGTCTACCAGATCTTGGCAGATCAGCAACATTTGAGCGGCCACACTTAAACTGTTGACACCAGTTTTTTTACCAAAGTATATGGTACATATAAAATATGATGAAATGAAGTGACTGATCATGTCATATGTCCAGAATAAACCAAATGAAGTCATCTCACCACCACTTTGTGTGAAAGAAGGAAATTTTTGCTAAATAAACAATAGAAAACGACAGAAGAAAAACCCCAATCATGAGAAATAAAATATAAGAACACACAGTGCTGCGTTGCTGAGATAAACTAGCTCCTTTTGTTCAACGTTTGATGTTAATCTTAATCAGAAGCTTTACTGTTCGACAAATAACATTATATGTTGTCCGTTTTGATAATGAAACATTGCACCTTTGCTATAAGGTATAACACAAGTTCATGATCACAAGAAGTCACTGGAACCGCTAAAGTAAAGTTCAAGCCCTGCTGTCTAATTAATTACTGTTAAGAAACTGCACACACCATTATATCGAATATACTTATGTAAACTTTGCACTACTATGGTCTAATGGTCCCGAGCACAGCGAGAAACATGCTCGGTAACGAAGGCACAGCGGCCTTGGCAACTGGGGACGCACGAAGATGTTGAAACATCATCTGCCACACAGCATCAGTGGAACAAATAAGTAAAGTAAAAGATCATAATGAGAAGAAAACACCTGGCTGTGGATATGACACTGGCTGTGGATATGACACTGGCCATGGATATGACACTGGCTGTGGATATGACACTGGCCATGGATATGACACTGGTCATGGATATGACACTGGCCGAGGATATGACACTGGCCGTGGATATGACACTGGTCGTGGATATGACACTGGCTGTGGATATGACACACATTGAGAAAACCTCTCTGTAACAATATGAAGCAGTCCTTATTCAGGAATCCCCCAGTGATAAGAGAACATGGAGAAGAGAACTGGAGATAGAAATGAAAGACACTGCAACATCTGGAACGTTTGCACAGGACAGGAGGACTTGAATGAGTTTGTTGAAGGCCTATGCTCTATGGGAAGCTTAAGGACAATGATAATGATGAATGATAATTGAATTGACATGTGTTTACTGTCAGAGTCCACTGGGAGGACAACATTAGACAATCTTTGAAGGACCGAGGACTGGAGTAGAACCAGGCCAGGAAGAAGACAGCCGATAGGATAGTCTGGCGCTCTCTTTTCTAAACCTCTACACCTCACGGTAGAAGGGGAAGGACTAAGTGAGAATACTGTCACAGTTTGTTGTCTTGATCATACTATCACTGTTTCATCTTGCATGTACAAGCAAGTTTTATATTGACATAGCACCTTGTGGTAATTATTTCAAAACATTTAATTTTTTTAACTGTTGACAAGGTGATGGATGAGAGGGACAATCTGATAGTCACTCCAAAGCCAGCACTTCTGGTCAAGATCTCTCCAGATTTAAGTGATGATGAGAAGAGAAACATTGCTGATGTAGTCATGAGGCCTCAGGTAGAGTTTTTTATTTTTTTTTTTGAGTTCTTTATTTGATCATTGACAGTTTCTGTCTTCAGAAAAAAAATTGAGAGTTGCACTACATCTGAATACCAGTGGTGAAATATGTAGATAGCTTTTACATGGACAGAAGTAAAGCACAGTCTATGTTCCTTCCCTAGAAGGTCTTTGTCAATGTTCATCATCATCATTCTCTTTTGTGCTCCTTACAGAGCAAGGAGCCACTGTAGCTCGTCCCTAAGCCTGTACCAAGCAGTCACATGATGGTTTATGTAGCAGTTTGTTTGACATGATGAGGTTGCCAGCCTCATGCACAACATGATGAGGTTGCCAGCCTCATGCACAACATGATGAGGTTGCCAGCCTCATGCACAACATGATGAGGTTGCCAGCCTCATGCACAACATGATGAGGTTGCCAGCCTCATGCACAACATGATGAGGTTGCCAGCCTCATGCACAATATGATGAGGTTGCCAGCCTCATGCCCAGCCTCATATTGGTTGCCATGTATGACATGCCTGAGAGTGGAGTAGTCGTGTTCTTTGTTTATCTCTTCACAAACCAGCGGGAACTACACAGGACTTTGTAAGTGTTGGTATACACAAAAGTGGGTAATTTCCTATCTTTCGTACCTTTTTGCTCTGCAGTGAATATATGTAGTTAGGTGTTGTTTCGTAGCGCTTAGGGTTAGAATTAGGGTTAGTATTATGGTTAACACTAACCCTAACACAAATCCTAATTCTAATCCTAACCCTAAGCGCTACGAAACAACACTTGACTATACATATTCACTGCGGAGCAAAAAGGTACGAAAGATAGGAAATTACCCACTTTTGTGTATAAGAATAAACATGATGTGATAAAGCATAAAGAGCTAGTTATAAAAATATGCACATAAGACATTATCGTATCGTTTGTGTCATGTAATTAAAAACATTCTGGTATGAAATGATATGGAGATTGCTTTAAAAGTATTTATTTGACCAAATTTTCCATTTTTGCTCCTTATGCAGCTAGTTTCCTTGCAGGAAGCCTGCAGCAAAGCATTTTTCTGTTGGTGCAGCAGTTATTTCTGTAGCAATTTCTTGTACATGATGAGGTTGCCATCGCAACGCACAGCCTCATGTTAGTTGCCTCTTACGACGTGCCTGAGGTAGTTAGTCTTTTTCTGTCATTGCTATCCTCCTCTATGATAAAATATCCAGCTTGAACAATCCATATTTGCCACAAATTGTTACATCATTCTCAGTAACTTATGCGGATATCCTTAAAGTGAGATCCATATCCTTTCATGTGTTAGTTTTTTTTTAAATTCTGCCTAATTTTATTCATTTAGATTAGTTATAAACTTTCTTTTTGTACTGTTTTTATGCATCGTATTCCCAATGAAGACTTTCTGGTCACACCTTAATCTGCAGTTTTCTTATATCCATGTAAAACTTTCCATTACTTAGTTTTGCATCACTCACATACTGCCATATTAATTTATAAAGAAGCTATGTCAGTTCTGATGGCAAATGCTGTGTGGCGTTCACATCACTATTAAAGTGTAGAAACTGAGGATCTCAGCATTTTGAGTTAAACTGGTTGAGATCATGTTGGGTATTACTAAACATTAACATGGCCACACATTAAAAATAAAAACTAACACCAGACCTTTGTATCTCTGTGTTCGGAGTTCTGATTCACCAGATCTCCATATCACAAACAGCGTTTATTAGATTGTCAACTTCTTGAGGATTTTTATTTTCAGTCATCACATCTTAATTGTGTGTTTTTGTTATTGATCAGATTTAGCCCAAATTAAAATAACACAGTACCCAGCATAGATTATTTCCTGTTCTCTCTTCACATTCAGTGTCGAGTTGATGGGCTTATTGTTTGTAATACAACCGTTTCTAGACCTGCTTCCCTCAGGAGCAAATACAAAAAGGAGTCAGGAGGGCTAAGTGGAGAACCACTGAAAGAGAAGGCTTTAAAAACTATCAGAGACATGTACAAGTTGACACAAGGTAGACATCCACACTTTAAAATGTACAAGTTGACAAGAAGGTAGACATGTACTAGTTGACTCATGGTAGACATGTACAAGTTGGCACAAAGTGGGAGTTCTTTTTATTGTTAGTATGCATTTTTGTAGTTTAGCTTCTCTTTTACACACCCTCTCTGTATCATTAGATTGTTTTGGATCCTCTCCATTTGGACCTGTCTTGTGCAAGTCGTTGTGGCTCGCACAATGCATCTCTTCTTTTTACTCTGGCTGTTTATACTAAATCAACCTATACTATTTAGCTCCCCAAGCAGCATAGGCCTTCAACAAACACATGCCAAATACTCCTGTCACATGCCATCAGCTCTGTGTCTTTTCATGTATTTTTTTTTATCATTTTTGATTCTGTCTGCAGTTCTCTTTTCCATATTTTTTTTTCAGTCTAACTCTGTTTCTCTTAACCTTGAGATTCCATGACAAAGACTGTCTGCTAAGGCTATAAACAAGTCTCTTCAGTGTTTTTGCCTTTAAAAAGTAGTTTATATTCCATTTGGATCATTTTTATTCATAGTCAATTCTTTTTGAAATGGTTACTTGCTGGCCTAAATCTGAGCATATCTCTCTTGGTCTGGTCCCTTCTGTTTAACCTATCTGGATTGCTAGAACATTCAGGTAGCAGCATTACCACCAACATAGCTCCTGGGTTCACTGGGAGACCCACAGAAGGTGACAAAATGATCAGGTAGATACGGCTAGGGGATGAGTAGGATAAACATTATAAGAAATTTTTTTTTCTTCCTTCCTTTGTATTGTTTTCATTTTGTTTTTGTCCCGAGGAATGTTTTCTTGGCCAAGGCACCAGCACTTTATGCACTGCTTGTGATTCTATAAAACTGTGACATTTTTTTTTTTACATTTTACCATAAGATATAACCACTTTTGTAACCAGTTGTAAGATACTGTTAAGTTTTACCATAAGATTTAACCACTCTTATAGCCAGTTGTAAGATACTTTTTTATATACTGTTAAGTTTTATCAACAGATTTAACCACTTTTGTAACCAGTTGTAAAATACTGTTTCACCATAAGACATATACTTTTGTAGCCATTTGTAAGATACTGTTTTACCATAAGAAATAACCACTTTGTAGCCAGTTGTAAGATACTTGCGTTTCTGAAATACACTAGGTCACCTAATACTAATGGCTCATTAAGGATAAGATCAAGTGTCATCTCTGCATCAATAATTTGTTTTAATGGCCATCAAGATTTTCTATCTCTTGTCTTGACAGTAAACTGCGATAAGGCTGCTTCTTGTTTATCTGTTGTTGTTGCCTTCGTGCTTATAGCAGTGGCGTCCCATTTCTCTTCTTTGTGTGTTTTTTTTTATTATCTCCTTCTACATCTCTTAACCTTAGGATCCCAGAATGAGGACTGCTTTATAATTCAAGTAATCATTGTTTCATATAGTTGAATATATTTTGTGCAATTCCTATTCTTTGAAGAATCTTTTTCATGTATGCCATGCTGTAGAATTATGTGTTCAAGATATAAGAAAATGTTCACTCGTTCCCAGCATCTTTTCCATTTATTCGTTTATGTATTGCTGGCTTTTCTCATCTGATTTGCTAATTATCACATTTTTTTTTCCCTCAATGTCCGTGCCCAGTCCATATCCACAGCTTCTGTTGCTCCACTAGTCCCTGCAGTTCTTGCTTGCTTTCAACTAACAATGCTGTATATCTGAAGTTGTGCGTTATTCTTCCATTCATTTTTAGACAATGCCGTTCTTCTATCTATTTGACAAATTTTATTTTCCTATGTTCATGCTGAATAGCCAAAGGGCGGTATTCATAGTAGTCTCAGTCATCACACACATCCTCACATAAAGTTGATGTTTTTGTGTTGATGTTTTTAATACCAGCTCAAGGTTCTAATTCACCATTCATTTTCCTTTTTGCTCCTTACGAAGCATGAGCCCACCAGTGCAGCTGGTCCACTTGCAAGAAGTTTCCACCAAAGTTTTCATGTGCTCTTGCCGTGGTGGTTTTTGTAGTAGTTTGTTTGACATGATGAAGGCTACCCAGCCATTAGCAGATCTTTATATTAGTTACCTCATGCAACATGTCAGTGGAAGCAGTTATCTTATGTTGTCTTTGTCTCTTCAGAGACCTCAGGTAACTCTACGGGGTGTTCTAAGTCATAAGTTGTATTCTTCTCAGATTTTCCATATCAGAAATCTGATTTATATTTATCCAAGATTTTAAGTGTCAGAATTCTCATTTATATTTATCTCAGATTTTAAACATCAGAGTTTTGGTTTATATTATCTGAGATTTTCAACATCAGAGTTTTGGTTTATATTATCTGAGATTTTCAACATCAGAACTCAAGATAATGAAGAATCTTCTAGCATCACATCTGGTGCAGTAAATACTTTTTATAAATCCAGGCCAGGTACCCATCGTAGGAGTCGGTGGAGTGAGCAGCGGTCAGGACGCTTATGATAAAGTTAAGGCAGGTGCCAGTCTGGTGCAGGTGTACACAGCCCTGGTGTATCATGGTCCTCCAGTCATTGACAAAATCAAAAGAGAGATGAATGAATTGCTAAGGTTGGTATAGATGGTTCTTAAAATAAGTTTAGCTGTAGCTGTTAGACATCAGTGTTGTACTTCTTTTTTGGTGCAGGATCATGAACTGTTGTTGGCCAGTGGTGATAGCAAACTTTATACAGAGCATTACAACAGGGGGCAATCTGATCATTAGAAGGGGTCCCCTGTCAGACAAGTATTTTGGCTCTTTTATCTCCTTTACATTTTAAAAGGGTGGGCCCACTTGTGGCATGACTTTAAAGTGTCAGCCTCCTGTTGATTTTTCACCTGCACCGAGACTAGAACCCACTGCATCTTGGTTGGAACTTCCAACTTCACTCCTGTATTTATCCATTCTGCCAACTTTTTAAGCATTTGTGAAAGAAACATTTTTGTTGTTGTTGAGGACTGCTGCATGGTATGTAATCATCTTGGTTGGTTTTATTTTAACTTGGATGAGTGCACCATTCAGCATCCCAACTAGATATCCTAGAACATTACGCATAATGAATGATGGCACGTAAGACTTAGTAACAATACAGTCTGTGTTCGAGCCGTTGGCCAGTAGGTTGTGCCTAGCCTTTTCAATGTGGTCTAACCACTCCGCAATGTTAATAAATATATGTGTCGGTTGACATTTTGGGGTTAAAGTAATAAGTAGACAAGGACCTGAGAGTCCATAGATGTGATTTGGCGTTGTTACTAAACGCAGAATTAATTTCGATATTCGTGAAATGCCAATGTCGTGGCTAATGGTGTAATTTTAATGAAGGCAATATATGGCTGTTATAAAATGGCGTGAGATGCCAAATCGAGTATAATATATTAAGACAGAATTTGGAATTGGACAATGAGCTTTAGTCTTAATAAGCGAATGAAGAATAGTACAGATATGTATTGACACTGTCTGAACATTTTAACGCGTTATTATTCGAGGAATAATAATGAACATAGTAGTCTATGCTTTTGACAGTTATGATAAATGCACTATGTCATGTGCAAGACATTGTGAAACAGTGATGTCCGAGTTTTCCTTCAATGTGAAATATATAAACTGCATGCTTCATATTCATTGTAATTTATCAAAGTAAATAAAATGTGTAGAGTCGTCTTTACCAGACTTGCTCGTTGAAGAAATTATGAGGAGTTGTATTCAAGACAAAGTGTCACCCATTTCACTGTTTTGACCGTTGAAGTTAACCTTGGTCAATTACAAAAAAGACCATACAATCATAATACGAAGTTAAAGATTCTAACAACACAGTGATTGAAGATGAAATGGATCTTATTTAAAGAATAACCGTGGTAAAGCGCAGGCCACTTAAAATGAACCCATAGTTGCAGAGAAATACAATTAGAGACAAGTTTCAGTCTTCAAAAACAAAGAGAAAGACTTTTAAAATTAATAATTCTGCAACAGTTGTTAATAAATTACTGTCCTGAATTCCATAGCCCGTTACAGTTATTCTATAGCCAGGACAATGTGCATTCATTATCACAGCTTATATTTAATGTAATCAGACATGATAACATTTGTAGCATAAAGATATACATGATTGGGAAAAAAAAATTTTAAAGTTTCTGTTGTGGTTTAAATTCCATATTTTGAGACTTTGATTTTGTTAGTAAACTTCAATTTGTATGCTGAAAAATGGTATACTTACATGATTACATGGGCTAACGTGATCTTAAATATATTTGAACGCAGTCAGTTATTCTGAAACAGTATGGCACTGAAAATTAAAGGCAATTTTTCTAGAATGACATTTGGTACATTCTGTCTAAAAACTCGCATAATTATTGCAAAGATCTTTTTCAAGACCTTTCTTGTGAAAGGATTATACAAGATAAAGGTAGTTCCCTATCACATACTGCCATAGGGACGTGAAGTGGTAGAGACTCCACTAAACTAGGCCTTGTATATATGGGGGGGGGGGGGGGGGAAGGAGGTGATTTGTTCCCTTCTTCACTTCCTTTGCTGTCCCTAACTCAAAAAACAGTCAGGTACACATTTTTACAGATGGGTAGACTGGAGTGTGATGCCGCCAGGTTTTGAACGCCTTAACTTTGACTTGAGAAGAAAGCATGCTAACCAGTTTGCCCCTCAATGATGTATCATATAGTTGTATAATATTTCAACACACCAACATGTTTCCATTTTTAAAGCTATGGACTCGTATTATATACCAAAATTTATACTAGCATTCAGTTATTAACTGTACGTGGCCAGCATAGACTTGTACAAATAAACAAATGAGAATAAGATTAAGAAAATCTGTAACGTCCCGTATAGTTCCCAGGGTGCACCCTGAGGCATGCCGTACAAGACACTTAATATGGGGTTGTTTTTTGAGCTGGCAACCTCATCACGTAAACATTGCTGCAGAAACCATCGCTGCAAGAACATGTAAATTCTTTGTGCAGACTTCCTGTAAAGGGACTAGCTACAGGGGTGGCTCCAATGGGGAGCAAAAAAGGTGATGATACAATATTATAGTACTTGTTCTATTGTGTCCAGTTAGATATGTCCAATTATGTTTTCTTGTTTCAGACAAGATGGCTACAGTCACATATCAGAGGCAGTAGGTGCAGATGTGAAGAAGGAAACAGAAAAGAATCAACAAGTATAGCCATCAGGGAAATGTGTCTGGGTGACCAGTTTGTGACATTTTGTAGAAGTTCTTCACTTGGAAGAACTCTGAAACATCTGAGGTGTTAAGGGAACCTTTGTGCAATGTGGAAGTCTGAACTGATTGATGTTTATCCACTGTGTCATTATGAGTAGCATTATTGAACTGATTGATGTTTATCCACTGTGTCATTAGGAGTAGCATTATTGAACTGATTGATGTTTATCCAGTGTCATTATGAGTAGCATTATTGAACTGATTGATGTTTATCCACTGTGTCATTATGAGTAGCATTATTGAACTGATTGATGTTTATCCACTGTGTCATTATGAGTAGCATTATTAAGGTAGCAATTTTCGTTTGGAGGTCAACTTTTACATAAGTCATTATCTAGTGCAAGCTATTCTGTGAGTACCTGGCATGATGTGTTGGAAATGTATCACTTTTGTGTATTGTGTGTGTCAAGCTATATCTTGTGAATTTAGGTGTGACTTTGTTTGTCTTGTCTACTAACCTGGATAATATGAGTGTAAAGGTGTCACTATCAACCTGCCTTGTTAATGTACAGATGTGACTATATATCTTGTCTCTCAGACAAAATTATGTATGTCTGTTGCCAATCAGCTTAACATGAGAATGTACCAGTTTATTTTGTCTGCCATCCTGTCATGTGAGTGTACAGATTACAAATGTGACTGTAGATACATATCTTATCAACCTGTTACATGATTGTACAGATGTGGCTATTTATCTTGATCATGATTAATTACACATTGTTTATAATGTTTAATACAGAAGTTCTGGTATCTTCTGTTGACCTCTTATGCATTTGTTGACCATTCACCTAAATTTGACCTCCATTAAACAAGCGACCCCATTATAACAATGTGATACAGTATTTTGTACATGACAGCTGCTTGCTTACACATTTTCTTGTATTTTTTCTTCAATTATCATTATTATGTTTAATATGCAAGAATGTATTTTATGAACATGTTTTATTTTGCATCAAAAACTGTACCTAACTGGTTTTGTCTTTCTTAGTGAAAGGTTGTCAGTGATTTGATCTTGCATGTTAGTGAGAGCTGTGTTAGATGTGCATATATTGTTTGTATGAACATACTTGCATGTTAGTGAGAGCTGTGTTAGATGTGTGTATATTGTTTGTATGAATATACTTGCATGTTAGTGAGAGCTGTGTTAAATGTGTGTATATATGATCATGTCGGGGATAATGATGCCATTGTGTAAACTGATGGGTCTGTGATCCATGGTGAGAAATCAGGTTGGGGCTTGTTTGCAAGGGAAAAGGGCAGAATCGTCACTGAACATAGCAGGACTTATAACAACTTCCAGCATGAGAATGGAGGTAGAGGCAGCTACTGCAGACTAAAGGTGGCTAACTGAATCTTTATTAACAAAGGCAGTCATTGTGTCAGACTCTCAGAAAGGTTCAAAATGGTTGAATCTGCAGGAGCTGGTGTGGATCTCTGTCCTGGTCATGCAGGGGTACGGGGTAACGAGAGAGCTGACAGACCTGCATTAAGAGCACACACAGTAGGGACACTGGAAATGGATAAGGGAGAGATACTAAGAACAATTAATGATCGCCTGTTAGAGAATGACACCGCATTAGATGAATCATCAAGGTTAAGACTGTTGGAATTTGGCATCAAACGCAAGGCTAGCAGAGATGGACATATGAGAGGATGCATCCATCGTATATACAACCAGCGAGCCACAGAAACAGTTAGCATTCACACTCTTCGACATATACTGAGGGAGACTGAACACCAATGGGTTTGCCCAGAGTGCAATGATGTCGATTCTGAATAAAAATAACATTATTGTCTGTATGAACATACTTGGATGCCCTATGTAGTTCCTGGTGGTCTGTGATAAGACAAATAAATAATAGGACCACTGCTCAGGCATGTTGTCATTCATAATCCTCCACTCCCAAAGGAGCATAGGCCTTCAACAAACACCTGCCAAGTCCTCCTGTCATGTATCATCATCTCAAGTTCTTTCCACATTCTCCTCATCATTTTCACCTGTTTCCAGCTCTCTTCTCCATGTGCTTCTTGGTCTACCTCTGCCTCTCTTGCCCTGGGGGTTCCAGAACAAGGACTGCCTTGTAATGCTATCAACAGGTCTCCTCAGTGTGTGTCCAATCCATCGCCATCGTCTTCTTCTCATCTCTTGTTCCACTGGCACTTGCCTAGTTCTTGTCCTCAGTTCCACGTTGGTAACCTTGTCATACCATTTTAATCCCTCTATTCTACACAAGCACCCATTTATGAAAGTCTGTAGCTTTTTGGTTGTTGTCTTTGTTGTTCTCCATGTCTCAGAGCCATACAATAGGACTGACTTCACATTTGAGTTGAAGATTCTTATTTTCGTGTTGGATCCGATTTCTCTTGATCTCCATATATTTCCCAACGTAATGAAAGCTCCTCTTGCCTTTTGTATTCTTATTTTGATATCGCTGTCTGTCCCTCCAACTTTGTCTATATTACTGCCAAGATATGTGTACGATTCTACATCTTGTATTGGTGTTTCTAACTCCGCCAATGCCGGTCCCAAGCCCGGATGAAAAAGGAGGAGGGCGGCCTGCATGGAGGCCGTAAGGAGGCAGCCCCTCCACCATGCAAAGGCACAACAGGCCAATCACCTGTTTGCTTTAAATCATGATTACGCGAACTACAAGAGAGAAAACCGGACTGATTCTAAAGGCGACGAACTGGAACGGACTACGGACTACGACTTATGGAACTTGGAACACAAGAAGTATAAATGGGAAGGAAGAGGAGCTGGTGGAAGAGATGAAGAAAGCAAAACTAGAAATCCTGGCTATAACGGAAACGAAGAAAAAAGGACAAGGAGTCATGGATCTCGATGGCAACATGTTGCTCTACAGTGGTGTACCCGTATCTGAAAGGGCTAAAGGGGGCGTGGGTTGCATTGTGGCCCAAAATCAAAAAGATAGTATCAAGGGATGGAACTTTGTCTCGGAGCGCATTATGGTTGTAAAACTAAAAGAAGGAGAAACCATAGTCAACCTGGTCATAGTGTATGGGCCAAATGAGGATGAGAGAGCAGAGGTCAAGGAGGAATTCTTCGAGCTGCTTCAAAGGACAGTGGATGACTGCCTAGATGAAGTTATTATGCTCGGAGATTTTAATGCCAGAGTTGGAAATGACCATGCTAGATGGGGTGGAGTTATCGGAAGATATGGAGAAGATACTCTCAATGACAATGGAAAGCGACTCCTTAGATTCTGCAGTGAGCAGAATCTGATCATTACAAACACAAAGTTCCCCCATAAGCGCATACATGCATACACTAGATGTGAACCAACCAAGAATGAGAAGTCAGTGATCGACTATGCCATTGTTCGGAGAAGCTCATTCAGATATGTCCGAGATGCAAGAGTCTGGAGGGGGCCAGAGATTGGAAGTGATCACTACCTGCTAACAATCAAACGAACAACTGAAAGAGTTGCTCAGCCTAGGAACTGCCCAACATCACGCAAGAAACCAAGTAAACGAGCAGGAGAAATGAGCATTAGGACCTACAAGCTGAGAGAGCCAGAAATTAAGACCAGATATCAGGGGCTTATTGCTACAGCAGTGAGCAACACAGAAGAACGACCTGATGACTTGGAAACCCTCTGGAATAAATTCAAGGATATCATAAAGACAGCTGCTGCAGAAGCATGCGGTGAAGTCCGACTTGGGAACCAGAGAAAGAGGACACCTTGGTGGACAGAGGAAGTCAAAGAGAAAATAAGAGAGAAGAAAATGGCATGGAAACAATACTTAGGAGCTAAAAACACAACAGGACAAATGGAAAAATATAGAGAATATGTGACACTCAGAACAGAAGCAAAGAACAAAGTGCTAGCAGCAAAACAGAAGTCCTGGGAAGAATTTGGAGAAAAGCTAGAAAAAGATGCACAAGAAAACCAGAAATTGTTCTATAAGACCCTAAAGAACATGAGGAAAGAAAAACAATGCCCTCTCAAATTTATAAAGGACAAGCAAGGCAAATTGCTTACTGCCCCAAAGGAAGTAATGGAAAGATGGAAAGAATATTTCTCAGAACTCCTGGATGGTGAGCATGATGAAGCATCAGAAATGATAACCACTGACACAGAAGAGGAAACCAATGATGGTGAAGATGACATAAAGATGGAAGAACTGAGGGCAGCACTAGAGAAAATCAAGATGGGCAAAGCAGCAGGGCATGATGGTATAACACCAGAAATGGTTAAGTACATGGGAGCATCAGGCGACCTATTACTCTTAAAGGTCCTACAGGCAGCATGGTGCAACAAGACCATACCAAAGGATTGGGAGATTGCCATCATAACACCAATTTTCAAAAAGGGTGACAATCGACAATGTGGAAACCATAGAGGCATATCCCTTCTCAGTGTCCCTGGTAAAATCTACTCTAGAATCCTAGAGCAGAGACTCCGACGCCTAGCTGAGCCACAATTGGATGAGGTCCAGTGCGGATTCCGAGCAAACCGAAGTACTCAAGACCTAATCTTCACACTCAGACAGCTGAGTGAAAAGGCCCTTGAGTATAAGAGTGAGATCCATCTTTGTTTCATAGATCTGGAAAAGGCGTTTGACAGGGTCCCCTGGAGCAAACTTTGGGACTGTTTGGCAAGGAAGAATATTCCAGCACCTCTGATTCATGCTATACAGAGCTTCTACAAGTCTTGCAGAAATTATGTGAGGACAGCAAACCATAAGTCAGAAGAGTTCAGGACCACCACTGGTGTAAGACAAGGTGATATCCTATCACCTTACCTCTTCATACTCCTTATGGACGATGTCATCAAGGCATGTAAGGAGAGAACAAGAAAGTATTCAGTGGGGTACTGGAAGATGAGACAGGTCTATATTTCGGAGCTGGCATTTGCTGATGATGTTGCCCTGATTGCTAAATCAGAGGCACATCTCCAATCCAACCTGCAAGTCTGGAAGGAAGAGCTGGAGAAGAGAGGGATGGTCATAAGCAGCTCTAAAACAAAATCCATGGTGATATCACGAGAAGAAAGAAAACATCAGATTAAGTTGGGAGAACAGGTCCTGGAGCAGGTCGACCACTTTAAATATCTCGGAGCTATTATAGACCGAAAGGGAGGCATCAAAGAAGAGTTGGCCACTCGAAAAGCAGCGGCTGGGAGACTTTTTCAGGCCATAAATCGTGGATTCCTCAGCAAGAAAGAGGTTGGTAAGAAAACGAAGATGGCTGTATACCGCTCCACCTATGTCCCAGTCTTGACATATGGATGCGAGTCGTGGGCAATGACTACAACCCACAAAAGCCAGATCCAAACCTCAGAAATGAGGTATCTGAGGAAAGTGGTTGAAGTAACAAGAAGAGACATGGTCCGCAACCAGACGATCCGTCAAGGCCTAAAATCCCATCCGCTGCAGACCCAAATAGAACAGTCCCAACTAAGATGGTTTGGCCATGTCTGCAGAATGGGAGAAGATCGGCTACCACGACAAGCATGGGAAACAAAGAGCCAGGGATCCAGACCTCCAGGACGACCCAGAGTCCGCTGGGAGGACAACATTAGACAATCTTTGAAGGACCGAGGACTAGAATGGAACCAGGCCAGGAAGAAGACAGCTGATAGAATGGTCTGGCGCTCTCTCTTCCAAACCTCTACACCTCACGGTAGAAGGGGAACGACTAAGTAAGTAAGTATTGGTGTTTCTTCAAGTTCAACCCTGTTATCATTACCTGCATTTATTCTCATTATTTTTGTCTTTTCCCTGTGTATTTTCAGACCCAATTGCTGTGACCTCTCATCGAGTGTTTTCAGTTTGTCCTGCATCTGATTACGGTTATGGGACAGAAAAGCCAAGTCATCAGCAAAATCCAGATCATCCACCTGCTTAGTCAGAGTCCACTGGATTCCATTTCTGTTGTGTGTTGTCGATGTTCTCATAACCCAGTCTATTGCTAGTAAGAATAGAAATGGAGACAAGAGGCATCCCTGTCGCACTCCTGTTCTTATCCCAAATAGTTCTGTAAGCTGTCCTTCATGAAGAACTCTGCATGTCATGTCTTCATGTGTTTTCTTTATTAAATTAATGATCTTCAGGGGAACTCCATAATGCCTCATCAATTTCCAAAGTGATTCTTTGTCTACACTGTCAAATGCCTTTTTGTAGTCCACAAAACCGATGTATAGTGGTGAATTCCATTCCAGACTTTGTTCAACTATTATTCTCAAAGTGGCTATCTGATCTGTACATGATCTGTTTTGTCGAAAACCTGCTTGTTCATCTCTCAGTTTCTTGTCTATGGACTCTTAATCTCTCAAGGATAATCCTGTTTAATACTTTTCCTGGCACTGATAGTAACATTATTCCTCTATAATTTGTGCACTCTTGTAAATTTCCCTTCTTAGGCAACTTAACCAGATATCCTTCCTTCCATTCTGCTGGTATCTCTTCTTTTTCCCAGACTTTACCAAGTAATTTATATAACATCTCTGTAGCCGTGTCGATATCTGCTTTGATGGCCTCTGCTGGAATGCCATCAGGTCCAGACGCTTTTCCATCTCTTAGAAGCTTTATGGCTTTCTTTATTTCTTCCTTCGTTGGTCTTTCACCGTTAATTTGTAGCTCTTCTGCTGGCTGGATGTCCGGGGGGTTTTGTGGAGCTGGCCTATTGAGAAGGTCCTCAAAATATTCTGTCCACCTCTTCATTTGCTATTGTATATTGCTGAGCAGTTTTCCATTCTTGTCTTTTATGAGGCAACTTATTTGCTTGTATTTCCCTGTTAGCTTCTTTGTGCTGCTATACAGTTCTCTCATATTTCCTTTGGCTGCAGCATCTTCTGCCTCTCTTGCCAGCTCCTCAATATACTTCCTCTTGTCTCTTTTGATACTTCTTTTTACTTCTTTGTTTGCTTCTGTGTACACTTCTTGAGCCTTGGCTTTGGAACTTCTGGTTTTGCTTGTGTTTAAATCTGCTTTCTTGTTTTTTCTGTCTTTTATCTTATTGATGGTTTCTGTTGTTATCCCCAGTATTTCTTCACATGTCTCATTCCATACAGTTTTGACCTGCTGCCAATAGTCTTCTGTATTCTCTACATCTTCCAGCTGTTGGAGCACTTGGAATTTGTCTCTTATTTCTTGATTTCTTAGAAGTCCTACATTAAATTATTGTCTATAATTTTGGATTGTTGCATATCTCTTGAGTTTCATTTTTACTTTGGCTATCAGAAGGTGGTGATCTGATTCCACATCTGCTCCTCTATATACCTTTACATCCTGCAATGATGATCTAAACTTCTTGTTTATGCATATATGATCAATCTGATTTTCTGTTCTATGGTCTGGTGATATCCATGTTGCCTTGTGTATTCTCTTATGTGGAAACATGCTTCATTATTCCTAGCCCATGTTTTCCCATGACTTCTTCAAATCCGGTATTGACTGCACCTATCTTTGCATTCATGTCATCCATCAAAATTGTGATGTCTCTTCTTTTTACTTTATCCACAATTTCCTGTAGTCTAGTATAAAATGCTTCTTTCACAGACTCTTCTTTGTCATTAGTTGGTGCATAACATTGGATGACATTTACATGTATTTTCTTTTTAGCTGTTTTAAAAGTAGCTGTTATTATTCTGGGTCCAACAGCTTCCCATTCAATGAGTGCTTTCTGTACTTCTTTAGATAACATAAGAGCTACCCCTTCACTGTGGTGTGAACTTTCGTCTTCATGTCCTGAGGACAGCACCAATTCACCTGTGATGAGTTTCTTCCTGTCTACCCACTTCCACTTTGTTTCACACATTTACAGAACCTCGATTTTATATTCCCTCATTTCTGCTGCTACTTGTGCCACTTTCCCTTGTTCGTTTAATGTCCGAACATTCCAGGTGCCAAATCTGGAAGTTCTCCTAGAAGAAAGAAGGTTAGTCAGCAACACAGACTCCTTTCGGCTTTCTCTGTGTTGCATCATACGCCTCCCTGCGAGAGGACCTTCCCCTGTCTTGGATGGCTGTTTTATTTTCCTTATTTGACTTATCCATATTTGTTGAAGTTTTTTGTGGTTTAAATTTTTTTTACAGGATGGGGTAACCAGCCCCATGCCCAACCCTCCTTAGTCGCTTTCTACGACATGCATGGCAGGGAACAGTGTTACTATTCTTTGCTCCCCTTTCAGGCCCCGGTAACACACGGGTGAGGCATGTTGTACAAGGTCACTAATATGAAGTTGTGTATGGAGCTGGTAACCTCATCATGTAAAACCAATTGCTGCAGAAACCACAGCTACAAGATCATGTGACTGTTTGATGCAGACGTCCTACAAGGGGACCACCTGCAGTGGTGGTTCTGTGCTCCATAAGGAGAGAAAAGGACAAATGGTCATGATACTCTTCCACACAATCTGTATAGTCACATTGGACCAGCAAGTTTTAACATGACCGCAGGTTTCTGGAGTTTGATTAAGAATATAATACACAAAAAAAACCCAAATGAGAGCAATAACAGAAAGAACAGTGAAACAGACGTAATTAATGACACTGTGGTATGAATAGAGTTGTAAAAACTTAACTCATAAATCACAATTAATCTAAGAAATAAAGAAACAGCAAAATTAAGGAAGTAATGGCCACAATATTTGACAATTTTCTTGAGGTGAATACCATCACCAACAGGAACTGCTTACAAGGTGGTCAAAGAGATATACACATCATCACTGCAAGCAGATGGTGAAACTGGTTTGGCCATGACCTCAGAAGAGACCCTGATCCCATCACAAGAACTGCTGTGCTGTGGACCCCAGAGGGAAAGTGGGGGACAGGCAGACCAAGGACAACCTGATGGAGAACTGTAGAGGCCTTAATGCAAAGTATAAACCAGAGCTGGAGCATTACACAAAGGGTGTCCGCCAACTGAGCAAAGTGGAGACAGTTTGTTGCTGCTAGGCGTAATGGCCACTGATTGCTTTGTCAGTCATGGGCTAAGGATTCTTCTTCTTCCTTGTTCGTCCTGAAAAGGACGTTGGTTGTGTTGTGTCCGTTTACAGCGAAGCTGTCATATCTGCTCCTTTCGGCCGACACATCCGGCTCCAGCACTGCATTTTTTGGGACCGGGTTTGCCTTCCCACTTCGATCCCTACTCTCTCAGCCAAACTGCAGTGATGCAGCCTGTTTCCAGGACCACCACTTGGAGGTGGAGTAGGGTCTGGCGCAAGCAGTAAAGCTATGGGTCGCTTACTGCATTCTCTATTGCTGCATCTTTAGGTCCCGGCTAAGGATCCAAGAAGAAGAATGTAATAAGAACAATAAAATGGAAAGTAAAACATGATATACAGATAGCACAAATACAAAAATAAAGATGGAACAAAATAAAACAGATCCACCAGAACAAATAAATAAATTCAAAAGTAAAAAGGCAATAAAAGATGAAATAGCAGACCTAAGATATACAGATAAATTACTCAGAAATGTAATGTTACTACCGTACAACAGAAAGAAAACAATTACAGAGCACAAAGCAAAGAAAATACACAAAAAAGTGATTAAAATACATCAAATAATGAAGCAACAAAACGAAGTAAAACACATGACAAGTGATATGCATCTTCTTATTGATAAAAATTAACCATTATTATGCACTCAGAAATCATTATTACCTTTTAGCTCCCAAAGAAGCATATGCCTTCATTAAACATTTGTCAAGTCCTCTTGTCTCATCATCATCATCAGTTGCCATCTCCACAACGAAGGTTGGCTGTAATGGATCTCCAACATCTTCTGTCTCTTGTCTTGGTGGTGCACTCTGATAGACTCTTTCCTGTCCATCTCTTGATGTTATCTTCCCACTTATAGCGCTGTCTTCCCCTTGCACGTTTGCCTTCAACTCTCCCTTCTGTTATGGTCTTCTGCAAGGTGTTATGCCTTTTTATGTGGCCAAAGTATTTTAGCTGCCGAACTTTGACCTCCCTCATTAATTCTCTTTTCATACCTAGATTTTCTAGGACCTCCTTATTTGTTTTCATCTCTTTCCATGAGATACGCCCCATTCTTCTATATATCCACATTTCAAAAGCCTCAATTCTTTCCTCCAAATGCTTATTCATCGTCCTTGTTTCTGCACCATACAGAAATGCAGAATATATATAACACTTTATGATTCTCAGTTTTAATTTGTGAGATAACTGGATGTCAGTATATGTTTCATGTTGTTGAATGTAGCTTTGGCCATTCCTATTCTCTTCTTGATTTCTGTTTCACATCTGCCATCTTCTGTTATTATATGACCAAGATATACGTAGCTCTTGACTTGTTCCAGGATTTTCCCATTTACGCTTGTCTAGCCTTCATTAAACATTTGTCAAGTCCTCTTGTCTAGCCTTCATTTAACATTTGTCAAGTCCTCTTGTCTAGCCTTCATTTAACATTTGTCAAGTCCTCTTGTCTAGCCTTCATTAAACATTTGTCAAGTCCTCTTGTCTAGCCTTCATTAAACATTTGTCAAGTCCTCTTGTCTAGCCTTCATTAAACATTTGTCAAGTCCTCTTGTCTAGCCTTCATTAAACATTTGTCAAGTCCTCTTGTCTAGCCTTCATTAAACATTTGTCAAGTCCTCTTGTCTAGCCTTCATTAAACATTTGTCAAGTCCTCTTGTCTAGCCTTCATTAAACATTTGTCAAGTCCTCTTGTCTAGCCTTCATTAAACATTTGTCAAGTCCTCTTGTCACATGCTATCAGCTCAAAATTATTCCATGTCTCCCTCATTATTTTCAGTGATGTCTACAGTTATCTTCTCCATGTTTTTTTCAGTCTACTTCTGCTGCCTTCTATTACACTGAGGATTCCTGAAAAAGAACTACCTAGATATGCTAACACTTAGAAATACTCTAAACAAAACAATTGTCACGAAATGGATTTAGGACTAGAGACTGTCTACATATAGTGACAAGACAATAGTAAGAAGAAAGACTGAAATATAGTGCAAACTGTGAAAGTTGAGACCATTGGCTCCGAGGTTGAGAACCGAGGTTGATTCTTTCCTCGCCACTTCGGACGTTTAAATTGCTATGGCCTCGAACCACCTCTAACTACCCTATGGGGATAAGGTTCAATTAAGATTCACAAACACCAAGGTACAGACAACATATAGCTACTGTACTAAAGGAAATGACTGATGCCAGCTACAATTTATACAAGTTTATTATACACCTATAAACCACAAACATATGCATGTCCCATACATCAAGTGCGAGGATGCACTCCTGAAACAAAATCAAGCACAGTTAAAAAAATGCATCCACCCCAACCCTTCTCCCACAATTGCAACCTGTATGGAGAAAGAAGGTAAGGTTAACTGAAATGAACTACACTGCACTTGATGTCGCCTACACTCCAAACTAGCTGTTCTAAATTCTAACTCTAAGTCCACTGATAGCTGGAACGACGGCGAAGTGACTACACAATCTCTGCACAGACTTCGGTTCTACACAGCCTATCCTGGAATCTCCTGAACACAACTAACTGCACCTCTAAACTTCAGCAGCTGTCCTCTGCTATGATTCACCAAAACTAACAGTTCTGCCTATCTGTGCTGACTTCAGTAGAGAGAATGTTTACCCTATCTCTCTCCACTACTCTGGAATTGACTGAGGTTTAACAGAACCCCCCTGGATTCTGGACTGGAACTGTAGCTGACTTCTACCACTCTGAAATTACCTGCCCGAGTATCTATAACTGGGCCGTCGGCTTTATTATGGCCGTGAAGAAACGAACACAAAATTACCACAACGCTGGCAGCCTGCCAAATCTGCGTGTGTAACGAGCGTCAGAGCTCAGGATTTATCCACAAAAATCCTATTCGCTGGAAAATGTCTTCCCCTGGCTGGGAAAACGTATTTTTCTTCCTCTCCTTCCACTACTGGCAACTAACGTAAAACCCTTGCGGTTCTGCGAATGCCCCAACTTTGCCGTGGGAGAAATTTTGTGGTCTCAAAATTGCGCTCTCATTCCCACAAAAAGCCGGCACCTGCTGTTTAGACAAAAGCAAAAAAACAACAGCTAACCAAAACGTTAATACTCTATTACAAATAACAATTAACTTCCTGACAAACCCTTAAGTCTTTAACACTTAAGTCTCCCCCGTCTATAATCAATACAGCTCCCCTACTCTCTCCCGTTTTGCACCACCATACAAAATCATGCAAACAAAGTCCGCTCCCCCACTGAGCTCCCTTCTCTACCTGAGCCCACAAGGTAAACATTGGCTAACCCAGATCGCCTGTTCTGCCTGACTAACTCCGAGCAACAACAATATTTTCAATGGCCCGTCTGGGCAGACGTACTGTGGCCTACTTCTTACGCTGACACTAATGCCGTAATGTTTAACACAACTAAAACTAGCCTTCTCTAGGAATTCCTAAAATTCCCGTCAATAATAGTAATCACATTCAAAATGTAATACAAAATAATTCCCTTTAAAATTACTTCTCCCATCTTCTGAATTCACAGAACAATAATGCACAATCAATAACATATAATCCTGTTTACGCTAGCATCTACCTGCCGTCAAAAGTTATACATAACCCCCGATTATCAAATTGAAAACCCCGTAGTTCAGCCACGTGGTGCCGCAGTTTTTCAACCACGCGCTCCTGCATACATTCATTACTGATAGCACACATGTGCTCCAATTAATACCTCTATCACTTCCGTCCACAGATATATGCGTAACTATATAAATAGCGAGCATCAATACTCTCACTAAAATCACAAATAAAAATACACATTACACACGCTCCCGACTATTCTGTAAATACATATGATTCGCAGATGCGAGTTTCTCTCCCGACCGACTTTGCAATAATACAAAGCGGTGATATCTCAACTTTTAAACCATGCCGCTATTCTTTCAACAAGGAATTAAATGGACCTAGTTTCTCATGTCTATCACTCAGATCGAATTGATGGCTCTGGAGTTAAGAATTAAATTAAACTAAACTGCCCAAAGAAACTTAAATGATCGGCTAGGACTAGAAAAATTAAATAAAGTCCTCACGCAAAAATTCATGCTTACCAAATCTCGAATGTCCAACTGAAGGCAATCGACTTGACTCTGGCAACCCGGCTTTGGCAATTTTTTCATTAAAAGAGAAAGAAGCTATGAAATATAGGCCTTTTATAATCAAGACCCCCACGCGCCGACTTCATGACGTCATATGCGCGGCGTGGTTCTAAAGCCAATCGGAGCTCGGCATTTCAACTGCAGTTAGCTCTCAGCCAATCCGAACCTTAGATCTTTCTGATGCAACCAGTTTCTGCTAGACAAAGAACCGGGAATTGGTCCTAGCCCTATACTGCGGAAATGAAGCAAAAATGGCCGCAAATAATTTAACTCCCGAAAAATGCGTATATGGCCACGCAATATCTTTAAAAAAAAAAGACACTGGTGCAAATCCTGATCTAGCCTCTATAATCTTAATCTAGAATAATACTTTCTAATTCCCTACACCCCCATTCTAAACACATAAAGAAGAACCATAAAGCAGATGAGATCAAACTCCCTCGTGATCTCATCTTGAAAAAACGTAAATAATAGAAGGAGAAGAAACATGGAGAAGGATTTCCTGTAATCCCTCCTAAAAATAGTGAACAAAATGCAAGGAGAAAAAGACATGGGCCATTTGAAAGACAGAATCTCAGTACTTTCTTCACAACAATCTAATTTCTTACTTGCTTGTGTGTTTCTTATCATTAAACCCCTTAATTGTCTCATCCCTCCATCGCATTATTAACACCTTTTCCCACCATAGATGGAATCTTTTTCATGGCTTGTTTTCGACGGGGCAGCTAAATTATGCGCCTTTTGAGACAACGCGCATTTGTTCCCAATATACTCATGATGAAGGATGTTTTATTAGAAATATTCCTGATCTATTGCTTTTCAGTGACCACATTTCTGGAATCCCCACGCCACCCCCCCACCCCCCCCCCCCCCCCCCAACCACCCATAGCTGGGGAGGTCTTATTACTCATAGATGAAACTTCTGTGCTTTGTGCCACACTATTTCAGTACTGGAAATAAATTAAACGACTACAAGTGAATTTAGTCCCGTCACTAGGGCATGCAGATGAGAGAGTACAACTAGTTATTTCCCGCCATGTTATGGTGGGTATCTTACCAGATATACTCGAGTATAAGTCGAGAAATATTTTCCCTTTTTGGACCTTAAAAACGTTAACCCGACATATTTGAGACAAAAGAAAAAAGATTTATGAAATCGGTCAGTGTCGTCACTCCCCGCGCCCTTACCGCCGCACACTGGTATTCTTCAGATATAAACTTTGCTGCTTCATTAAATGTTTCTTTTATCAAAATATTGTAACTAGTACACGTTTGAACTCCTATTAAGTCACAGCTTCCATCGTTTGATCTATTAGCAATATCATTAGGCCTACTTCTTTTACTATTCAATTTCGTCCGAGTCTACATCGGGCCCTTATTCAATATCCTCATCTGATGTGGCCGAATGGCTAGCACCCTGATGAAATAACAAGTAACTTCTGAGATCCCAAAGCAAATATTCGACCGCCTGGAAAGCCTTGGCTTTAACATATCAATCGCCTGTTTTTTAAAATTCTGAAAAACGGAAGCATTTTCATGTAGGCCTACCAGAAATCTATTTATAACTCGGGAACTCGCTAGATACAGAGATCTCGTTGCTATTTAGCATCTTGATCAAATAACAAGTCACTTCTCAGATCTCAAAGCAAATATTTGACAATAGGTAGTTCGTCCTTATCTTTTGTTCCTGTAAGATGAACTACCTATTTACGAATTTTTTTTTTCATATTCATCTACTCAAAATGAGAATTGGGCTTCCCCAGTCGTTAAATTGAAATATCTTGAAACGTGTCAGAAGTAAAATAAAACCAGACATTGATGATGAACTGCATAGGTTTGTCAATGGCAAAGAGAATGAACAGTGGCATATACATCGTAAGAACATTAATGGAGAGAGCACAAGGTAGTTAAAAAGGCTTGTGCTTTGTAGACAGTTCTATTCAACAAAATGCAATATGAAGAAATTGTTAAAATGTTAGAAAGATGAAATACTGGCAGCAAAGACCTGAGAATACTAAAGGACACATATTGGCAACAAACAGCAGCTTTAAGAGTTGGCATCCAAGTAGGAAATTTCAGTCTGGCAATACATGGTTCCAGGCAACGATGTTGTCACATGATCTGCTATCACTGCAGAGTGGAAATACTGCTGATGCTTAACAAGGGCTGCTGAGTTCATGACTCTTTCGCAGTCAATGCCAGGTTGATGAATTAGTGTATTCTGAGTGGTGCCATAAAGAGAGCCCAGTACAGATGCTTAATCCATGATCCGTATAGCTCAGGGACAACCGTATTTCGGAAGTCCGGATTTCGCCAAAAATAAGTTCTAAAATCGCCCAAATGTCGGCCGAAAAAAACTTGATTTTCGGAATATTTAGGTTTTCGGATTTTGCACCTGTAGTAGTACCTTCTTTAAAAGGTTAGTCTTGGGCATGCAAGCAGCAAATGTTGTGTACAGATGGGTACATGTGTGGCATCCCATGTGAGGGTTTAATTTAAGTTCTTGTTAAGTATGGTGCATTCTGTTCATGGTTGGAAGGCTATACTCTGCTCCCTGCATTGTTGTAAGTTGTTACTGTCATTTCTGTCTGGCTGGGACATTTCTGTATACATGGCATGTCCAGCAGACTCTTTTGTCCATCGGTTGAGCCATTCTTGTGTGAAGTTGTTTTTGATTATAAATGTAGCTGTCTGATGTTGGATGGAGTCTTTTTCTTTTTTTGGACCAAGCCTGCTCCGTTTCACTAATCTACTTTTTCGTTGAATGGAGGAATATCTGGAGTCATCCTTATATGATCGCCAGCTATTCACAATGCTACAATGTACATATGTGGAAGTGAACCTCTGTCTGTGAGGTTAATTACGCCATCATTTATTTTTTAAATCATCCACACACTTCCAGGGATTCCCATGTGGTGAAATTTGGTTAGAACCCAGCAATGCAAACTAAGCTTGAAGTCACTTGATCCCCAGACGTGATTCTTTGGCTTTGACCTGGTTGACTGCATGCAGGAGGATCTCACTGTGGACTCAGTGATAGCCAGGAAGCTGAGAAGTGGCTCTGTGCAGGACGTAACAATTTCTTGGGAGATCCCAGAACCAGAGCATAGTAGTTTAGCTCTGCATAGTTTGAGAGCCCCCTTTGATGGCGGGGAATGCACAGTATGCCACGCGCTTTTCACTCCTATCGTGGGACTAAATGTGTGATCCTTTAAATGCAAGCCAAGCTGGGGAAACTGGAGCCCATGACTTCAACTCAGCACGTTTTGGAATGGCAGAAAAGCCTAGATCTACAGTGTAGCTAATACCAAGGAGTCTTAAATTTGGTATTGACTGCAAAAGAGCGAGAAGCAGCCCTAGTCAAACAACAATAACTAATCTACTTTTTCATTGCCTGTTACGACTACGTGTCCTGATATCCACTGGACAGTAACTGTGATGTTGTTGCATGTTTTAAATCATTTTAGCTGTAATGATATTATGTATGTATATAAGCTTGACTACTTCCTTCTCACATGCACACGTAAGGTTCGCGATACCCACAATAACACTTGATCGGCTTGCCGCCATCAAACTTTAGTTCTTAATGATCGCACATGTGTAGTTTCGTATTTTAATGTATTATGTTACAGGAGCAAGCTGTATTTCTTTATTTTTCAGTTTAGAGGTAACCTTCTGGATTTTAAATCAATGAAGATTACGATGTCGTAGGGTGACATTAATTGTTCTTCCTTTATTGGAAGAAACCTCTCACATATTTATATATTTCTAATGGATCACTATGTAAGTACCGTACTTTACTTTTAAGCTCTCAGTCCTGCATTTAAGGTGGCCTTAAGGGCAGAGCCATCTTTGCGAGCGTTTTTACACTGTTAGTTAAGGTAGCTCTGTAGTTTCCATAGTAGTTGTCTAAGTACAATTTGGTTTTTCTCCTACCAGTGTTCTATGCAAGTGTGCGATTTTTATTATATTTAAAAAAGCAATGTTTTTTTTTCCCTAGCATCTGTGGGGGGCAATACAGGCCTGTAGCCTTTTATCACAACATCCGAATACTGAAATATTCTGAAAATAAAACATTTCTTTGGGCTACTTTGCGATCACAATTTGAGTAGTTTTACTGTTTTGGGCGTCACTGGGATATTCTGGGCCATTTTTTGGCTACTTTTTTAAAAACTCGATTTGGACATCTGAAAACCAAAAAAAAAAATCTGGTTTCCGAAACAAAGCTGTCCCCGAAGATTTCGGACAAAATGATACAGACCCTGTTGTTGTTGTCTGTAGTGGGGATTTAATCTTCTGATGAAGGATTTCATTGTTTAAACAGTTGACTTTTTTGGGTGGTCTTGTCCCATTTTTCTGTAGTGCTTTGCTGCTTCCAAGTCTGAGCATGTATATCATAGGGTGATCATATTGTTCAACGCAAAAAAAGGAGGACAATACTCACTTTTTTTGTCATGGAAAGGAGGACAAGGGAGGACATGCTAATGAAAAAGTAGGACACATTTATTTTAAATAATAAATGTCAGTGAAGCTTATTTATTACACATCAAACAATAATTTCATTAAATTACCTTGGTTTTGTGTCTATTGATATATTAAGATGATATAAATCGTCTTTAAAAACACTTAATTACTTTTTCAACACACACAGAAACATTGTCACATAAATAACACTAACGGTTGTTCTGGTTCTGGTGCATACAAATTTGTTGGCACTTTCTGAATGATTGAAAGCATTTTAAAGTAGTCCACTGACTTCAAATTATTGTGATGTTTCACAGTATGAAAACTCGATGAGAGGTCACAGCAATTGGGTCTGAAAATACACAGGGAAAAGACAAAAATAATGCGAATAAATGCAGGTAATGATAATAGGGTTGAACTTGAAGAAACACCAATACAAGATGTAGAATCATATACGTATCTTGGCAGTAATATAGACAAAGTTGGAGGGACAGACAGCGATATCAAAATAAGAATACAAAAGGCAAGAGGAGCTTTCATTGCATTGGGAAATATATGGAGATCAAGAGAAATAGGATCCAACACGAAAATAAGAATCTTCAACTCAAATGTGAAGTCAGTCCTATTGTATGGCTCTGAGACATGGAGAACAACAAAGACAACAACCAAAAAGCTACAGACTTTCACAAATGGGTGCTTGCGTAGAATAGAGGGATTAAAATGGTATGACAAGGTTACCAACGTAGAACTGATGACAAGAACTAGACAAGTGCCAGTGGAACAAGAGATGAGAAGAAGACGATGGCGATGGATAGGACACACACTGAGGAAACCTGTTGATAGCATTACAAGGCAGTCCTTGTTCTGGAACCCGCAGGGCAAGAGAGGCAGAGGAAGACCAAGAAGTACATGGAGAAGAGAGTTGGAAACAGAGGTGAAAATGATGAGGAGAACATGGAAAGAACTTGAAATGATGGCGCGTGACAGGAGGACTTGGCATGTGTTTGTTGAGGGCCTATGCTCCTTTGGGAGTGGAGGGTTATGAATGAATGAACAGTATGAAAAGCAAAAAGGGCTTTCATTAGCAGTTTTGATTGTGAACTTTCAGACACAAGTGAGTTCTTGTGGCGTTCATGTTTTCGTGTGTGTGTGTGTTTACTTCTTTTTTAATCGGCATCAACTTTATTTACTACCCACACAAATGTGCCACCTCAGCACACAGACATTCTGCTTCTAAATCTTGCCGACCTCTGGCAAAAAATGGAAATTTCTTCTTCAATTTATCTGCGAATGCACACTTTTTAATGCAAACCACAAGGTCTTTTATATTTGGATATGCGCCTTAATATAACCGATGGACCATGTGTCTAGGCTGAAGGATGCGTGCCTCGCAAATAACCAGGCAAAATCCTGTTTTTTTTTTAATTGTAGCACTTACCTTCGGCTTGTGTAATAAATATATAATGTCATTACTTAATTCCATATTAAAGTTAAAATTATTTGTAATTTGCAATAGACAACGGGGTTTTAAATGACTAAACCTCATTCTGTTTTATCATTTAAAGTGCATTTTTGGATAACAGGTGGTAATAAACAAATAGAGCGAAAATGTGTAAAATTGAGTTTAAATATGATTATAATCTATTACTGATAAACAATCCAACAACATGAAAGCTTGCGAGATTGTTCATACATTGTTTGCTGGATTCTGAGGACATTCAGTCATCGGAAGTGAAATTCAAATGGGGAATTTTCAAAATGGCATCTTTCATCTAATTTAGTAAATCGCGAAAAAGGTGGATATTTTAACATTTTTTTAAAAATCCGGCCGGATGCACAGGTTAGGCATGAAAGCCGGACACATCCGGACATATGGTCACACTAGTATTTCATAGGTCCAGACGTTCTTGTACACCCACATATACTACTGGACAAAAGTTAAGGGCCACCAAGAAAAACTCCACTATGGACCAAATAAATGCAACCAGGTGTAAACAATTTATTACAAAATAAAGTTGATTCATCCGTGGAAAAGATCAGTCAAGTTTTTTTAATAATGTGTGACTTACTAACAAAAAGAAATTCAACTCACTTTTTCACCTTTTGAACTAGTGGGGCGTGTTGCAAAAACCACGAGTTTTTGCAGCAACAATGGCAATTTTCATGTGCGGGTTAAAGTGACCCAGTTTTTGGACATTTAAAAAAAATTAACCTAGTGCACACAGAAATGTATACACATTTCTCTGAGCTCAGTTTTAATGACATTTTCACTTGTCTTTACAGTTTGCCAATCAATTATATAAACCTTGTCTAAACTGAATGGCTTAACTTTTGTCCAGTAGTATATAAACTTGAGAGTTTTATTTTGGACTTGTCCAATTCTGAGGGGTTCTTGTCGTTGCTGACTGCACTAGCAGGTTATAATGAAGGACTGATCAGATGTATCCCAGGCACAACTGTCTCAAGTTGTTGTTTTCGTCTCCCTAGCTGGTACTTATAAGATGTTTATTAGGTTCAGGCAAATACTGGCCTGGTCTTTCATTTGGTACATGCAATTTTGATAGTCAAATTTCAGTTCATGTTGGATTTTCTTCTCAGGTGTGTAGCTGTCTTGTCAAGCTTTAGCTCGCACTCTGTGTTCATTTTCTTTGTGCTCCTTGCAAAAACAGTATATACTTTTTTTGGGGTCTTTATTTTTAGTTTCCACAGCTACAGCAGCTAGAGTTCTGTTTTGCATAGCTGTATTAATTTTTCTGCCACCAAACGAAAGTAATCTGCAAATTACGCTTTTGAGACCTTCAAGATGGGGTCATATATGTAGATATGAAGCTAGATGTAACTAAATGCAGATCTTTGTGGAATCCTTTCTCGTTCGTGTTGTTGTTGAGTTGGTGTCTTCTATTGCTGTTAGTACTGTTCCATTATATTAACTTTGGAAGTTTTTAATTCAAACATATATTTTTCCATGTTTGACCATTGTTTTCATCATTGCAAAATGTCGTCATCTCTAGAATGCCACATACTTGTTGCAGGTTGCAGAATACAGAAGTGATGTGCTTGCTTTCTTGGAATACTCCTAGACATTTTTTGTGCAAAAGGAAAGATCTGTTCCTCAGTTTTGCAACCTTTTCTGAAGCCTACCTAACTATTTTCAATGACTTTTGTTGCTTTCCAGCCACCAGTAAAGTCTGTGATTCTTGATTCTTTTAATGATTTTTCCAGTGGCTGAGATCAGCAAGACTGGTCTTTGGTTACTGAGTTCTTGAACCGACTTATTTTTTTCTTCACAATTGGTTTGTTTCCAGTTATCCATGCCTGACATGTTCATGGGCTGTAAACCTTGCCTTCACCCTGACATATTCAGGGATTGTATACCTTGCCTGTACCCTGAAATATTCATGGCTTTTGCACCTTGTCTAGCCCAGTAGTAATATTAAAAGAAAGGAAAATGTATGGCACTTTTTTTCATCCCACGATTAAGTTATGATATATTCAAGTGGAATCATTTTTTTCTTGGTCAGGTGGGACTGAAATGAGTCACAAGTTGTCATTGCTATTTCACCTATAGATCTTCTTCCTCTTCTATTGTCAAAGTTTGTCTTTCATATGCTTTCTGTATATATTTTGTATTCTTTGTGCTTATGTATAGTTTTTGTCTTTCATATGTTAATTGTATTTTTTGTTTAAACTGTCACTGTTGTGATATGTTCTCTGGTAATTTTAAGTTTCACTGTTCCTTCACTTTTCATTTTCCTTAATTAAAATACATCACACGCTGTAACAGCCTCATACAATTCCTGGCGGAGGGGCTCTGATAAGACAAAGAAAAAAACAGGGTTTACTGCTCCTGCAGGCATGTCATACAAGGCAACTAATATAAGGTTATGCATGAGACCTGGCAGCCTCATCACATGAAACAAATTTCTTGTCACTGTTTAATGATCAAAGTGAATGTCAACTGACCCAGACCTGTATGTAAAATATTAAGTTCACAGCACGTTCATTTGTTTCCAGATTACTATAAATGTACACCTCCCAGAACACAGCCTGCCAAACTATGGACACAGACACAATAATCTTTGAATTATAATGCCTGAAATTTAGAACACAAACCACTTTACAAACTCTGTCATAATTTGTGCACACAGCTGTAACAGAAAAGATGTTCACAGCACATAAATATAACAAGTCAACAAGTTTATAACAGTGAACAAATTAATCAAGAAATATCAGAAGATGAATTAAAAATACATAACCAAAGTAAATCTGTGTGTGGTACAAGCCTTCTGATTGGACATTTTAAAGACTTCACTTTACTATGTCCAGCTTTATAAGGTGGGGTGACCACTTCCCTTCCTCGCTACCTTTGCCTTTCTTAACTCAAAAGCAGAGTCAGCTAACCATTTATAGCTGGGTAAACTGGAGTGTGAAGCTACCAGGTTTTGATCTCTGAACCCAGTAACTTTGCCACAAGAGGCAAGCACTCTCTCTGAAATACAAGACCTCTAACATCCTCTCAGGTAAGCTCTCCTGCTGATAATGATACAAGCACTACAAATGTGGACTCAATGATGCTAAAATTCAGTTAACACACCTCACAATTCAGTAACATCGCAAGACAAAACTTGCGATTACTCCAGCGCAATTCCAGGGCTGAAATGGTTTTATGTCAATGTTACAATGGAACAATACAATAATAGCTGGAGATTTCAAGAAAAACTGCCAGTCACAGTAACAAACATGACACACAGAGGAGGTAAACAAATATATGCAAGTGCTAGTAACACAAAACACAGACATATACAGGACAAAATATATGTATACATTAACATTGTAGACCTGATCTAAAGAGGCTTCATAAAATGCAGGGTCGCTTATACCAGGGTAGGAGGTTGGACCCAACTCTGAGGGATGTCCCTTTTACGTGCTTCAAATCTGAATGTTTAAGAGTTGATTCAGCACATTTCCAATCTGAGTGAAATCTTGATTTTCAGCATCCAAATTAGAAGATGTACATGAGTAATACATCTTTTACATACTTTCACTCAATCATGTGTGACAGTTGTTGTTTCTACTAGAAATCTTTACATCACCATCAGCATTATAACAGGTCTACAATGTGTGTATAAATATATATATATCTGTGTCCTGTATATTTCTGTATGTTTCTCTCTCTCTCTCTCTCTCTCTCTCTCTCTCTCTCTCTCTCTATATATATATATATATATATATATATATATATATATATATATATATATATATATATATATATATAAAAAAACAAAAAAACAGAAGAATAGTTAAATGTAATAACTGGGATCGTGAACAAGAAACGGCTCTAAAATAAAAACAATGATGTATCCACAGAAAAAAGACACACACCAAAATAAAAAATTAGAGCTTAAAAGTGGAATGCGGAACAAAGCTAGTGGGGTACTGATATTATGTCCTCAAAACGTGGAAGAGCTTCAGGTCCAGGGCTTCTTAACCTGCTACAGCCCATGGAACTGTTGGGGGTACCCATGTACCTTACCTAAAATGTAAAATTGTTAATTACTGTATATACTCAAGTATAAGTCGATCCGACTATAAGTTGATCCGATTTTAAGTCGACCCCTAGACTTTTGGACCTTGGTTGCAGGGTGGTTCCATTAGGAGCATAAAAGGAAACTGATGATGATTATATTTCGCTGGTAGTGTTCAAAAAATGGCCTTGATCTCTTCTAGGTAGCTTTTTTCATGTTTTATTAGCTGTTTCCCTAAGTCATCTCATGTAATAAGTGATGATTTTTCTTTCCTGCTCTCTGATTAATGTCCAGGTTTGACAATGTCTGAAAAACGTTGGTTCAAATAATGCACTTATTAGTTGTTTCTCTGTCATCTGAACCTTTCAATGCTTCAAAATTGGTATGAGCCGATAGATCATATTACTGTTTTGCTGAATCCTCATTTGAATCTCTGTCATATTTAATGCCAGAGTTGGGAAATGACTATGCAAGATTGGGTGGAGCTGAGCCGATAGATCAAGGGTGAAGATACTCTCAATGACAATGGAAAGCGACTCCTTAGATTCTGCAGTGAGCTGAATCTGATCATTACAAACACAAAGTTCCCCCATAAGCGCATACATGCATACACTAGATGTGAACCAACCAAGAATGAGAAGTCAGTGATCGACTATGCCATTGTTCGGAGAAGCTCATTCAGATATGTCCGAGATGCAAGAGTCTGGAGGGGGCCAGAGCGATTGGAAGTGATCACTTACTGTAACAATCAAACGAACAACTGGAAGCGTTGCACAGGCCTAGGAAACTGCCCAACATCACGCAAGGAAAGCAAGTAACAAGCAGGAGAATATGAGCATTACGTCCTACTAGTGAGAGAGCCGAAATTTAAGACACAGCTATCAGGGGCTTTATTGCTACAGCTGGCGCAAACACAGAAGAACGACCTGATGACTTGGAAACCCTCTGGAATAAATTCAAGGATATCATAAAGACAGCTGCTGCAGAAGCATGCGGTGAAGTCGACTTGGGAACCAGAGAAAGAGGACCACCCTTGGTGGACAGAGGAAGGGGGAAGTCAAAGAGAAATAGAGAGAAGAAAAATGGCATGGAAAGCAAAACTTAGGAGCTAAAAAACACAACAGGGACATAACGGAACGAAGATAGAGAATATGTGACATCAGAACAGAAGTCAAAAGATCAAAGTGCTATGCAGCAAAACAGAAGTCTGGGAGAATTTGCACAACAGCTAGAAAAAAGATGTACAAGAAAAACCATAAAGTGTTTCTGAAAAGAGCCTAAAGAACATGAGGAAGAAAAACAATGGTTTTGCAAAATTTATAAAGGCCAAGCAAGGCAATTGCTTACTGCCTCCGAAGAAGTATAGTAACGGAAAGATGGAGAGAATACTTGTCTCGGAGCTCCTGCATGGTGCGCATGGATGATGCATCAGAAAATGATAACCACTGAACACAGAAAGAGGAAACCAATGGATGTTGAAGATGATCATATAGATGGAAGAACTGAGGGCACTGCAATAGAGAAATTCAAGATGGGCTAAGCAGCAGGGCAGGATGGATATATACCACCAGAAATGGTTTAAGTTACATGGGCAGCATCACGTGCGTCCTATTATCTTAAAGGTCTACAGGCAGCATGGTGCGGCAAATGACCATTACCAAAGGATTGGAGGAGATTGCCATATAACACCAATTTTCAAAAAGGGTGACAATTCGACAATGTGGAAACCATAGAGAGGCCATATCCATTCTCAGTGTCCCTGGTAATAAAATCTAACTCTTGGAATCCGTTAGAGCAGAGACTTCCGACGCCTTAGCTGAGCCACAATTGGATGAGGTCTCAGTGCGGATTCCGAATGCAAACCGAAGTACTACTCAAGACTTAATATTCCACACTCAGACAGCTGAGTGAAAAGGCCCCTTGTGTGTATAAGGAGATGAGATCCATCTTTGTTTCTTAGATCTGGAAAAGGCGTTTGGACAAAGATCCCCCCCCTAAGATGGTTTGCATGTCATACACTGCTCAGCCTAGTCCACGGGTTCCTTATTCCTTTCTTCTCTGCCTGTTTTTTTTTTTTCCTCGCTGATGTGCTCCTCACTCTTCTTCCTGGCCCATTGTCTCTTGTGGCTGTCCCTCTGCCCTCCTTCAGGATATTTCCGATATGTTTTGAGTTGTTTTTGTGTCCCTTTTTTGTTGTGGTCTCTCCTGATTGGGAAGTTGGCTCACTGTGTTTTCACCTGCTAACTTCCTTCCTCATTTCCTCTTTCTGACAACTGCTTTGAGTTGCTTCTTGTTTTTTCTCTCGTCTGGACTGCCAACCTCTGCCCGCAACTTGAAACCAAGTATTTGTCCTGTCTCTTTGCTTGGTCTCGTCTGTCCTGTTTTTGCTGTGCCCTCCTTGTGCTTTCTTTGGAGCCTTGAGACTTGAGCTTCAGAAATTAAGACTTTTTGATTCGGCCTTGGGGTGCCTTGGATCTCTTCTTCCTACAAGCTTGGCCTTTGTTTCCACCCTTTATGAAGATCTTTTGATTCCTGTGTCTACCTGGTGTACTTTGTGGTGTCTTTTGGGCTGCTTCGCTGGTTCTGGAATCTTTGTTTCTCCCCCTGACTGCTGCTGCAGATTTTTTTTTGGTCTGTCTCGTTTTTGTTCTCGCCGCTTCCTGGTTGTGCTCTTGGTCAGAAGCCCTGAGGACACCTGTGGACCTCTCCTCGTGCTTTTCCCGTTTTGCAAAGCTCTTTTTCTTCTTCTTGTTCTATTTTTTTTCTGGCTTCCCCCCTTCTCTTTCTGCCCTGTCCTCTTCTTTCAATATGCTTCAGGTTTTCCTCTTGTCTTTTCATTCTGTGGTTTATCTGTTTCCTTTTTTTCTTGTTGCTTGTTTCTCTCTACTGATTTCTGCTTTCCTTTGGTGTTTCTCCTTTCCTTTCCTGTTCTTGACACCTTCTTTGGTGTTTTTCCTTCTGATTGCTCTGTTTTTCCTTGTTGTCAGTTCAGCCTCTATGCCTGTGTTGCTGCGTGCCTCTGTGCTCTTTCTTGTTTCTGCCTCTGCCCTCTTCTGCCTGGTTCTGCCCTGTTGTCCTGGAGCTCTGTTGCTAATGCTGTCTGCTTGGTTGCTGTGTTGCAAGTTCTTTTTTCTTGCTCTGTGGTTTTTTTTTTTTTTTTTTTTTTTTTGTTTTTTTTTGTGGCTAGGAGTTTCTCGTTTTGCCTTTGTGCGCCCCCTGTTGCTTCCTTGTGCCCTGCATCTCTTTTCTGGATCTCCCTTTGTTTTTCTGTCTCTTTTCTCTTGCTGGTCCCCTCCATGTATTCATGCTCTCTGGTGCCCAAATTGTTGCGCTCCCCCTGACTTGTGTCAAGCTTTTATTGCTCCCTTCTGGCTTGTTGGCTTACTTCGTCTCCTCTTCTTTCTTTGTAATGCATCTTATGTACTTGAATTTCTCAGCTTCTCCAGCTCTCTCTCTTTTGTGAACCTGACTCTTGCTTTCTGTTATTGTCTTGTTGCCTGCATCTTTGTTTTTCTCCTTCTGCGTAACCACCCTGCGTTTACTGCTGCATTGAAGAGCGTTTCCTGCTTTCGTCTGATGGTGCGCCGTTGGCTTCACATGTCCCTCCCTGTGAACTCGAACTCCTCCTCTTTTGCCCCTTTTGGCTTCTTCTGCTGTTCACCGGTGCTTTTTTGAGGGCAGTTTCTCCCTCCTGCTCCTCAAAGCAGTTTGTGGTTCTCCTTGATGTGTGCCTCCTCTTCCTTACTGCTCCCCCTATGCCCTTCTGTTTGTTTGGGTGTTTTGGCCTCCCCGATCCTTGCTGTTTTTGCACTTCTGGATGCTCCTGCTCTGTTTTTGTTGTCTTTCTTTGTCCCAACCTCTTGCCTTTGCATGGTGCAACAAGACCAAACAAAGGATCTCTCCTCTGTTTCTCCCCTGCCCACCTCTGCTCTTGGTTTTCAAAAAGGGTGACTTTATCGCCCTTTTTTGTGAAACATAGTTTTTGTAGTTCTGTTGCGATATGGCTGCCTACTGCATTGGCTCCCTTTTCTTGCTATTTTTTCCTACTCCTTCATTTCCCTCTTATTTTGTTCAGTTTATTTCTTGTTCTTCCTGTTTCTGTGTTGCTGCTTGTGTCTGAGGTGCTTTGTCTGGTTGTTGGATGGTGTTGTTCTCTGCTTCTGCGTTTGTGGTTTGTCTTCCTTGTCTTAGCTTTGCTTTTTCTGTCTTTTGCCTCTTTTGTCTCTCTGTTGTTCTTTCTGGATCCTCTCTTTTCTTCCTCTTCTTTCCTATATCTTGACGTTCTTTCTTCCACTTGCTCTCTGTTGGTCTGTCTGTCTCTTGCTTCCCTGAGGGCTATTCCTTCTTTGGTCTGTTCCAGCAAACCATAAGTCAGAAGAGTTCAGGACCACCACTGGTGTAAGACAAGGTGATATCCTATCACCTTACCTCTTCATACTCCTTATGGACGATGTCATCAAGGCATGTAAGGTGAGAACTAGAAAGTATTCAGTAGGGTACTGGAAGATGAGACAGGTCTATATTTCGGAGCTGGCATTTGCTGATGATGTTGCCCTGATTGCTAAATCAGAGGCACATCTCCAATCCAACCTGCAAGTCTGGAAGGAAGAGCTGGAGAAAGAGAGGGATGGTCATAAGCAGCTCTAAAACAAAATCCATGGTGATATCACGAGATGAAAGAAGGCATCAGATTAAGTTGGGAGAACAGGTCCTGGAGCAGGTCGACCACTTTAAATATCTCGGAGCTATTATAGACCGAAAGGGAGGCATCAAAGAAGAGTTGGCCACTCGAAAAGCAGCGGCTGGGAGACTTTTTCAGGCCATAAATCGTGGATTCCTCAGCAAGAAAGAGGTTGGTAAGAAAACGAAGATGGCTGTATACCGCTCCACCTATGTCCCAGTCTTGACATATGGATGCGAGTCGTGGGCAATGACTACAACCCACAAAAGCCAGATCCAAACCTCAGAAATGAGGTATCTGAGGAAAGTGGTTGAAGTAACAAGAAGAGACATGGTCCGCAACCAGACGATCCGTCAAGGCCTAAAATCCCATCCGCTGCAGACCCAAATAGAACAGTCCCAACTAAGATGGTTTGGCCATGTCTGCAGAATGGGAGAAGATCGGCTACCACGACAAGCATGGGAAACAAAGAGCCAGGGATCCAGACCTCCAGGACGACCCAGAGTCCGCTGGGAGGACAACATTAGACAATCTTTGAAGGACCGAGGACTAGAATGGAACCAGGCCAGGAAGAAGACAGCTGATAGAATGGTCTGGCGCTCTCTCTCTTCCAAACCTCTACACCTCACGATAGAATGGGAACGACTAAGTAAATAAGTAAGTTGTTCATCATGTGGGGTAACATGTAAACTACCACTGTATTCGACTTCTCAAACATTTAATGATTAAATTTGATATTTCTCAATTGATATTTCTCTTTTGATGTTTTACGTACTGGTAATATTTCTGTTTTCTCTGCAGTGATCTTCATTTCATGTTCTAGGACAGCGGCAGGCAACCCAGAATTGAGGGGTTCTACTTGAAAAACACTGCGCTCTCTGAATATATACTTTTATGAGATCATGTCAGTTTTCAGAGTAATTAGAATTTGGAATAAGTACAGCCTGTATACAATTTTAAACTGTGGAAAATTCACTAAATTATATTTTACTGAATGCTAACTTCCCTCCAAAGAAAAGTCCTGTGTTCCCATCTAATGTAGTTCATGATCAAAGTGAATTTTTGTAAACTAGCTTGTGAGTTTTCACTTGGAGTACAGAAAAAAACAAAATACTTTTAATCACAAGAATACAGTGCTTTCAAATACTGGTGGGAGATCACGAGTCAGAAATTTCTCTAGCTTTAAAATTTATTCTCTTTTCCCCTTCCATAGCGTAGAGATCTACCTAATGCTGACCCCTGCTCTAAGCTGCTGGTGTTCAAAACCAGAAATATGTGTGTGTATATGTCACTCTCCTATTTAATTTGTTTTAAAAAAAATTCTAACACTGAAAGCGCAGCAATAACAAAATACATAAAGCTTATAAAATTTTTAAAATACACAACATAAAAAAAATCACACTACACAGCATAACAAACTACAATGCAGAATGTAACAAACTATACTACCAGCCCTAGTGATCTGCCAGCCTGTAACGATACACACAGAAAGTCCAAGCTCAGCGTCCCCTCCCCACCCCACCCTTTTGCGGTAAGTGAAGACAGCACTGCTCCCTGAGTAATATGCAATGAACCAACAGCCATCATTTGCCAACAAGAAAAACAGCAGCCACACCTCACGACATCGGCACACACGCTTTTCTAGATTAGATATGCTGCTGTACACCGTGTCACCAATGAAAGTGTCCTTGGCACTGTTCATGGTGTGTGTGTGTGTATGCAGGGGTGAGAGGGAGAGAGATTATTCCTCGTCACCATTCCCAGTTCTCAAGGTTCCTTACAGCCAACGCACATCTTTCCCACTCCTGTCTCTCCTTAAGGATTTGTTCCCAGTCTACAATAACCTTTAGTTTCAGCCCCTGTTCTATGCTGTCCATACATCTTCCTAGGTGTCCTCTTGGTTGTGTGCCACAAATTTGTTTGCTACACTCCTTTCTTTTCTTCCTGTTAGGCTCCATTTGTTTAACATGTCCCAGCCAGTGTGATCCACTCAATCACATTATGTTGATTACAGCTGGTGAGCTATATATGTGTATTCCTTATTTGTTCTTACTCACCATTCACCTGTATTATTATCTTAAATTTGCCCATGCATTACTGGAACCTAAAGGGGGAACAAAGAACAGTGTCACTGTTATCTACTATGCATGTTGCTGAAGTGACTAATGAGGAAAAGACAGTAAACAGATGGCACAGGTCACAAAGGTTTGGCATGAATTACCTTGAAGACCCTTGCTCCAACTGGAACTTGAAAAGTAATGAATGAATTATATTAGATTACTGACAATGCAGTTATTATAACTTGCCCTGCTATACTCCAAGCCTCACAACCACAGAGTTATATATGTGCATTTGCGTGTGTGTTTTGTTCTGTGGTTCCCGGGAGTGTCTGAGAAGACAAAGAAAGAACAAGACTACTGCTGCCTTAGTCACGTCATAAGAAATGACTACTACTAGGCTGTGCATAAAGCTGGCTACCACATTGTGTAAAACAAACGGCTACAGAAGCTACAACTATGAAAGCACATGAATGCTTCAGTGCATGTTTTCTGCAGTCGTAGCTCCAAAGATAGCAAAAAAGGTTAATAACGAGAAAATACGTTCACTTTGACTGGATCTGATACATTCCTTGATGTCTATTTGTCTTGCAGAGCAATGGTGCACACAAAATACTAAAGATCCCCTAGAGATCACAGAAGTTATATTGTGTGACAGTAGTCAGCTATAAAACTGAGCAACATGTCTATATCTTCATAACAGCCATGTTCTATTTATACATGTTCAGGAAGCTGTCACTTGCCAGTTAATCCAGTGCCATGGCAAATAGGCCCACAGCTGAAGAAATGTCATGTCAATAACTCAAATATGCGGCTAAGTCATACAATTTTCACAGCAAGTGTGAATTTCAACGTCTGACAACAAGAACAAAAACAAAAGTGACCACTACCTTCTATCAGCATGCACCCTCAGCCAGTCTTAAGAATTGACTAATATGACTAAAATTAAGTTATGTATGGGGCTTTCAACCTTATGATGTCAAATAAATTAACGACTGCTGCAATAGCATGAGAATGCTTGGTGCCGTCTGCTTGCCAGGGAACTAGCAGCAGTGATGGCTCCATGTTCTATAAGGACTGAGAAGGAAAAGAAGGAGACTTTTGGATGGGGCTGACTTTTTCATCATGTGAAACAAACTCCTATAAAAACCACAAGAACTCACAACATGCTTTTGTGTTGTCTTCCTCCAGGACGGGGGGGGGGCGGGGGGGGTGGGGGGGGGGGGGGGGGGCTAAGTTCTAGACCAACTCATGTTCCTTAATAAGCCAAAAAAAATAAAATTGGACAAGAAGATGTAGTTTCGTCCTGTTTTGTCTGTCTGCAGTTTACGTATCTGTACAAGTATATACTCATCACTGACCTTCACGCCTGCACACAGAACTAAGTTCAGATCCAACTTGAGGCCACACAGCAAGTCAATGCTATCAAAACTCTCTTACCATGATAAGAACACATACTGTCAACCAGCTTTTGTCTAAACTACATCTGTTTTTCCATCAATCATACAGCAATTCACAATGATCCTTGTAAGTACTCTGTTACTGGATACATAACACGAAGTGTCCACTAATGACCCTGATAGCCATGGTGTTGACATACGACCGTGATTTCGATGGTGTTTAAATAAAAACCCTGACAGCTATAATCAGCCAAAAAATTGTGTCATAGAGTCATACTATCAAATTGTCATCATCACTATCCCACCCCAAAGTTAAAAAGAAAGTTAATTTAAAAAAAGAAAGAAGAATTTCAAAAACTACAAGAAATTAATACCCAGGACATAATATCTGCTTCAATAAAGAAATGTCTGAATTAATAATATATCAGCAGGTAACCAAAAAAAAAAAAAAACACAAAAAAGTATGTGAATTAGTGAAGATAACAACACCAAGCAAACATTTTAATATGTACAATTTTGTAACAATCCAATAGCAGAAATTTATACTTCTGGCAAAACTGTGTCTCTTTTTATCACTTTCTTTCTCTCTCTTTTGTTCATGCCTCTCTCTCTCTCTCTCTCTCTCTCTCTCTCACACACACACACACACACATTTAAACAAAGATAGAAATCATGATGCTGCAGCTTCTGGCGGCTTTCTGCTCTCTTGGCTAGTGGCATGATGGATGTAGTTGACTAGACGCTGTCCAACCAGGTACCTGGAAAACACAAGAAGACCCATGAGACCTTGGTGACAAATAGGAGTGCAGTGTGAGCTCTGAGATTCAAACAAGACTACACAATTCTTGGCTCACGGAAGTTTCTCTCACCATGTCTAGTGACAATCACAAGATAAACAATCATTCACATCAACCGGTTCCTTTCGTTTATACATTTCTACTGATAAGAGTGCTTGCCTCTTGCTGCAAAAGTTACTGGGTTCTGGGATCGAAACCTGCCACCTTGTCGCTCCAATCTACCCAGCTGTAAATGGGTATGTGACTGTCCTTTTGAGTAAGGGAAGGCAAAGGCAGCAAGGGAGGGAACTGATCACTCCATCTACTAAAGCTGGACTTAGTATAGTGAAATCTCTAACACTTCACTCCCCTATGGCAGTTTCTTCTATGGGACTACCATTACCTTTTACCTTTAAAGGTAAGTATGAAATATTCACCACTTTTTGCGAAAGGATTTCACAGCATCATCCCACCTGCATAGATCAGCAAAAAGTATACACTAATCTCTGTTGACAGATTTCACAGCATCATCTCTATTTCATGGATGTGCAAAATGTATACACCGTTCTCTGCTGACAAATTTTGCTACATCAGCCCTACTTCATGGAAGTGCATGAAGCATATGCTAATCTCTATGGACAGATTTCATTGCATCATCTCTGTTTCATTCAAGAGCAAGGTGAAAAGTTCAGTTCTCTAAATTAGCACCTGGACATTATGAAAGGTCAAAGGCCAGTCTCTGAGGAGACAGAAAGAACAGAACTATGGCACCTTCAGGCATATCACACCAGGTGATTAATATCAGGTCAAGCATGGGACTGACAACCTCGTTATGTAACACAAATAGCTACAGAAATCGCAGCAGTAAGAGCAGGTGAATGCCAGGCTACATTGTTACGTACAGTTACTTCAACCTACATGTGCAATAACATAATAGAAAGGATGCAAAAGTTTCTGACAACATGGATGCATCATCAAAACATATAAGATGTTTCGATTAGTTTCAGGTTGGTGTAGGAAAAGGTCAAAAGCCTCTATGAAAATTTAAGAACAGAAGAAGGTGAAATAAATAAAAAATTACTCCTAGTTCTGTACGTTTGGACACAACAGCGCTTTTCTGAAATGATTGAAAACATTCCAGGCAGAACAGCTAAAGTGAAACAGAAGGAAAAGTCCTAACCACAAAAAACACAGAGAAACATTACCCAATAAACATCTGGATCCATGCATACACAGATGGATCAGAAATAAATGTAACAAAAGATGGTGGTGGAGGAGTCTTTCTAGGCTTAAGCAATGGCACACACAAAATTATGTCAGTTGCAATAGGAAAATTCTCAAGTAACTTCAAAGCAGAGGCAGAGGCCTTAAAAACTGCAGCAGAAGTCCTAATGACAGAAGAAAGCTCAGAGAGACAAGTAGCTATCTTCTCAGATGCGCTGTCCATGACTGCAATGCTGAAGAATCAAAATAATGCTGACCTGGATGACCTAAGAGTAACACTTCACAAACTGTGTCAGCAATTCAAAAGAGTGATACAGTAGATCCCTTCTCACTGTAACATCCCCGGATATGAAGAAGCTGGCAGATTGGCAAAGGAAGGGGGGAAAGCTACCTCAACTTGACAAAGCATAACTCATGAAGAGGCCAAGTGCAGATACAGGAGCAAATGAGAAGCAGAACATCCAGGCTGTCATAAAATTAACCATGATACAACGTTAAAATATCTCCAAAGATAAAGTGTAGGGATAAAAACTAATGCGTAAGCTACTAGAATACATGATCGCCCACGCCGCGGGTCACCACCCGCCATGGAAATTAAATTGTTAGACGTTAAGGCAAAACGTTTACCCTTGGAGTGGGATGAGAACGGAGATCAGAGGAAAAAATATGACTGAACGCGTGCTTGAAACTAGCAAGGCTAAAAGGACGCAAATTGGTGGGGCAAGGAAAAAGTCACGTCCCCAAGTTGACATAAGGTAAAGAAATCGACAAAAGGGACCTTGGATATTATACGCAACAGTCATTTCTTGGACGCTTTTGCGATAACTTAGTCCGTTTATTTGAATGCAGTGATAAACGCAGTATAGAAGATTCTAGAAAATATTTGAAAAGTAACTTTTTCTTAATAATGATGTTAGGAATATAAAACCTAGCTGGCCGGATGGCCCATCTTGAGCAGTGAAATAATATGCTTTCATTTATACAGACGGACAGATAATAAGAAAGATATTGACAAAAGACTGTGTTGTTCATATCAGCGAGCGTCTGCATTGAAACAAAAATGCCCCTAATTTTCAAAAAAACTGTAGCCTTGAGACTCAAAGCGCTCAAATCTAGTTGGTATGAAAGAGAGGGGATGGGCTGGAGAATTGTGGCTAAAAATAACTTTAAAGGCAAAATTGTGTAGGGGAAGGCAGAGTTGGTTAAAAAAACAAGTGTATTTTTTTGTGTGAAACGCAAGTAGAGACGGACGGACCAACAGACAATAGGGCATACTTGACTGAGGTATGACTGAAATGACTTTTTGGAAGGAGGTTTGAATTTGAAAAGAAAAAAGGCGGTGATTGGCCATAGATGAATATATTATCGGCGCTCAGACGCGCATTTTTGCCATTCATCATAAGTTGTCCTAGTAGACACAGTGAATAATATAGTGGTGTATTCCCAGAAGCAAACTGAAATCTTTAGAGGGACGCCATACTAAAGCCAGCAGCTCAGCTGAGTTTAGCTAGCAATTAACTGTGTTCTATATTCATAATTCTGGTAAGACTGAAAGTATTTCTTTGTAGATTTTAATATTTGTTTAATGTTTCGAGTGATTTGATACTGCCATATCAAAATCTATCCCTTACAACAAGTAAGGATTCGCTCTAGACCCCCCGCCCCAGTTCAGGGTCTAGAGACAAATAAATACATAAACTCCAGCAAGGATTATGAAGGACAGATCAAGTGTTGAGATCAGTGGAACATATCACCTATCCTATTCTATGGCAGGAAGCTAATGAACATATTTCAGAATATGTAGTCTGGGAGAACTTATCCTATGTAAAACCAACTTGGTAAGATGTGTTGTATGGTCAAAGAGATCTGACCCGTCTATGTGGTGTTGTTGTTGTGTGTGGTGTTGTGTCCAGAAATGATTTAGAGGATGGAATTCTGACACATGACCAATACTTTATTGCAGAGCTGTGAGTTTTTTATTTGGCACCACTGTGGTGTCAAATGATGAGTTAACTAATACAAGAGTGGACCCGTGCAGTTTATATTTTGGCAGAGCAGCCTGATATTGCCCCCAAGCACGGAGAGGTGGGGCCACCAGATTTCAGCACCAGAGCTACACATTCAAGCTATGTGAGCGTCTGGTCTGCTGAGAATTCACCAACTCAACTTCTTTTCTAACACACCCATAAAATTTCCATCAAATAACTGGACAATGTGTAGTCGCCATAGACAGGGAGTGATGAGGCCACCCCAACAGCACATCCATTAAGTGTTCTCCCAAATAGATTACAACCATAAACAGTAGTAATATTACTAGTATTGTAAAATCCATATGTACACTCCTTTCATTTATTATGCCATATATTCATGCATTTCATTAATAATTGCAAAACTTTTCATATGTTCTGACCAAAATAAAACCTTGGCTCAGAACAAATAAAACTAAAGAAAATTTTTCTATCCAAATTTTACACAACTTGAGTTAGTTCAGTGTATTATAACATTTTATTACTATTATTAGACTTGTTAAATATCTGTGTGTGTGTATGTAAACTACCACAACACATTACATATCATACCCTAGAATTTTAACGTAGCCACATTCATTAGATAAAAAAAAGATAGGTGTGAGGTCGTAGTGGTAGCAAGAAGGGCCTTCTGACAATTCACAGCTACATTTTTTTCTCAGGAGCCTTCACAGCTGACCTCATGCATCACACTTAGTAATATCACCATCATACAATACCATCAATACCACTACACAGGCCACAATACAAATGATGCGTCTTGCCCAGCTCAGCAGAAGTGAACAAATGGTAATCTTCAGACTTCGCAAGATCACAACAGATTGGGATACCATCTATTCAACAAGTTAAAGATAGGAACTACTGATGAGTGTAACTATGGCACTGATATAATGACTGCTGATCATCCACTTCAAAGGTGCCCAACATGAGAAACAGAGAAATCAGATATGGCCATCACCAGTACCATTCCTTAAAAAAACTCTATGGAGATGACAACAGTCTCAAACTGACAACTGCTTTCTTTGAACATAATCAAGTTGACATCTGAGGGTGAACAAAGAAGAAGAAGAATGCTTAGTGCATGGTTCTTGCAGGGGAATCTGCTACAGTGTTGGCTTCATGCTCTGTAAGGAGCACAAAGGGAAAATTATGATGATGGCTGTAGCGGCACGGACTGACAGATCACTTTGGAAATTTCCCTGTAAATAGTAATCGTCAGGATTTATTGTATCTATATATATTTCTATATCTAAGATTTACAAATGGGGAATCACCTAATTATTCAAGGACAAAAAAAAAAGCAACCAATCAGAAGTGCGGAAAAAGAGCCAATCAAACGCATATGAGTGAAATTGAGAAATTCATCTGAATGAAAAAAAGGAGATTCAGCTTGAGACAGATTAAACCAATGAGACTGATGCGAGGGGGATCCAATCAAACTCAGGCTCAATCAAATTCATACGGACTGGGGAACTGTATATGAGCCAGCTGAGATTCAATTCTGGACTCTGTCAAAATTTCACATCAAGATCTCATTTCTGAGATGATGTCTAGTGGACTGACCCACGCTTGTAGAAGCCACGTAGCCACAGCCAAATAGCTGACAAAAGCCAAGCTGACCTGCTTTATAAACAGACCTGCATAAGTGATAACCTCATATCTTAAGATTGTGTCTGAAGGGTGTGTTAAACTTGTATTGATCATTAGGTTACAAAGTATCTTGGTCATGTAATTTGATGTATTGTTTAAAATTATGAGTAACTTTGATTTACTTGAGAGCCATGGTAACGCAGTGGTTAGTGCACTGGATTCCTAGCTCGGTGGTCCATGGTTCAATCCCCAGTTGAGGCAGGATTTTTTAGACCGTAAACGGCTCCGGGGTTGACCCAGCCTCATGAATTGGGTACCAGAGCAACTCTGGGAAGGTTAAGGCAGCTGGCGTAATGCTGACTACATCACCGCTAGTGTGCTGATGGTCAAGAAAATATGGGCCCAACACCATATTCCCAATATGCCTCAATGGGCGTGTAATGGGATCCTCCTTGATTTACTTGCTGGTATCTTAATCTTGGTACTCTAAACACTATGCTGACAACTGAAGTTGGTCTCCTGCTGAATATAACCACAAACAATCCTGAACAGCATGATGCAGCTAGAGTCCTTGTCAGGATTATGCTCAATACTAGCTATAAGAGCTTACAGTCCCTTTATTGCTTTTAAATGCTGGGTACCAAAGAGTTCGTCTTCTTCTACTGCTTTTTCTTTTTCCTTCTTTCTTTTCGTTCAATGCAAATTTTAACTTTCGTTGATGTAATGTGTTTAAAAGGAAACCACTTTGGCATAACTTAGGACCAAAGGGAATTAATCAAGACAGAATTCAGGAAAATGTTATGAGGTCCACAGTTTTTCTATGTGTTTTATTGATTGTATGACGTACTTCTTTGATTGACATGACCACGGCTTCATGGACTAAGTTGTTTAAATGAGGATTCTGACCAATAGAGGCCCATCATCATCTGAGGATCATCTTGGCTGTAGACAACAGATATCATAGTCTGGTGTATTTGTTTTCAGGTTCCTATCAGAGAGAGTCGCAACAAAGCTTCTGGTAAGAAGCATAACACTGTAGTGTGTGAGTAAAGGATCACCTCTGCATTGCCTGGAAGTAGCATGGTGTCTACCTGTCCAGGTGAGTTAAGTATCTTGGAAAGTCTACACATGATCAATGACACAAGTGTCTATCGTGACAGAAACTGAAGAAGTAAAGTATACGCTCATTAAAAAAGCAAAATCCAGAAGTTACCAAATGACCAATATAATGAAAAAGACAATGACAAATGATTAAATTCCAGTTTGTGATTTTTGTAAATATCTATCTGCAATTTTTACTACATTTCTATTTTAATTATCATAAAGTGTATCGATATATTTTTATAAATTGCAGTTGATTGATTTTGTTAAATTTCCAGTTACAGTTCAAAATTTTTTCTCATGTGTGGAATTCAATATCACTATTTTAAATCGGTGAAGATAATAAACCAGCTGCATTTCAAATAACCATTAATAGAGACACCCTTGGAGCTTAGGATAGGTCTAGCGAGAAGGTGACTTACTTCACAGCTCTCTTCTACAGCTACCATCTAGAACTATGCAGTGAACTACCTGACTTGTCCTGTGCTATCCCTACCACTAGTTCACCAGTTCTCTTCTCCAGTTCTGAGAACTATACACATTTTTCTATCTAATACCCATCTTGCCACACTGGGTGTTCATTCTGGATCATTCATCTTGCCACAATGGCCAGCTGTGGCTAGTACATTGTCAACAATGACTGATGAAACCCAGTGCTAACAGGAAGTCTCTTTTAAAAAAAAAAAACAACACACAAGAAGACACCCACAAATCATCAGACTTTCATAAATGGGTGCTGAAAGGAGGGTTTGGGATCATGCAATCTGGTCGGATTGGTGACAGGGACCAGAAAGGTGCCTGTGAAAGGTGAGAGGAGGATGCTGGCAATGAACAGGCTAAACATTGGGGAAACCTCCTGATGGCACTGGTGGGGCAATCCTTGCTCTAGAGTCCCAATGCCAGATCATCTAGTCTTGCCTTCATTGGGTGCGTTGGCATACTGCTCATCCATAAAAATAGGGACGTCTAAAACGTAGCAGCTTTGTCCATTGAGGAAAAAGACTTAAAAGACAGCATCAAGAAGACCTATCCATGAAGACAACACCTGTGAAGCCCACCCTATACCCTGTACCATAGGAACAGACCAGCAGTACCCTCCAAATTAATACATCAATCAGTGGTCTCACACTTTGATACAAGTATAATTATCTGCAAAAACGAACTGCTACATTGAGTATGATCCAAGAAAGCTATCCCGAACAATCATGCACACATGCCTACACAGATGGATCAGCAACAAGTGCTGTAAAGAATGGAGGCGACGGCATCTTTATCTCATAACCTAACAACCACTATGAGACTAGGCATATTCCCACTGGTAAACTCTGTTCCAACTATACAGCTGAGGTTCAAAGCTCTAGAGCAAGCTGCAAATATGATTTATAACACCAACTCTGACTGCCAGCAGGTAGTCATCCTCACAGATGCACTGTCTGTACTGCAAGCTCTCAAGAGTGGTAAACTCCCGCATCTGAGAAATGAACTAAGCAAGCCAAAAAGCAAACCATACTTCAGTGGGTACCATCCCATTGTGGTGTACCCGGAAATGAAAAGGCAGATAAACTTGCTAAAAAGGGAGGAGAATGTGAACAAGAAGATAATGAAATCACATACTTTGAGAAAAAGAGAGCTATCCAGACTATCAGAAGAGAACAGAATCAACCCAGCGACGACTACCACACTCTTGACCGGCAGGGACAGATCACCATTTTTCGCCCCAGGACAGGGCATAACAAACTGAATAAACACATGTACAAGCTATGATTGTCTGCTTCACCACTGTGCACATGTGGATTAAACGAACAAACTGCTGAGCATGTTCTACAGGATTGTCCTCTGAACGACCAGATATACTGACCCAATGATTCAACACTAAACTCAAAGCTGTATGGGGCTAAAAAGGAACTCTAGACAACAGTCGAGTTCTGCATGAGAACTCATCTGATGGTGTAAACATCAAAGATGCGATCGCAAGAAGAAGAAGAAGCTCTAGAGTCCGCGGGCTAGGAGAGGCTGAGGTAGACCAGAGGACATATAGAGGGGAGAAATGAAGACAGAGGTGAAAGTGATGAGAAGGACATGGAAAGAACTTGGGCTGATGGCACGCAGCAGGAGAATTTGCACGGGTTCGTTGAAAGGAGTTAAAGGGCACTGATTGGTTAAGTCATCAGAACAAAAATCTAAGATATCAAAACTGATACTAAACCAGCGCAAGTTACTACAATATTAACATTTCTGTGCTTTTAATGAAAAATATATAAAAATTCAGCCGCCAGTTAATGTAGGATATGTTTGTTCCACATGTGATGTACAATGACCCAAGCACGATAAACAACAACATCAACAACAACAGAAATGCTTACTTGTCATCCTTGATATGGTTGTAGAGTCGTCGGAACTGCCTGAGCTGAAACATCAACATTGCTGAACAGATGATCGCTGTCAAAACAAATGGGTAAATTCTTCTCACCACCAACGTCTGAGTTTCCAAGCTGACACCTGAAATGAGACAGAGGTAAGATAGATGGTGATGACATAGCACATATTAAGAATTTGGATTCAGCAATGAGAATATCCAGATTATTCAGAATTCACACATTTTAGACAGTTTTGTGTATGTGCCACCAGAAGCTGAAACAAACACAGATATCTTGTGTATTGTCTTTGATCCACCATCAATGAGTGTTAGCTCTTGGTGATTGCAACAGATATCTAAGATATCTAACTGCCAATACCAAGCAACAAAGTGACACTGCTATGATAAACTAAAATCTGCCTGAATCAGAAGGAGTCCAGACTTTCTCATGATTTGTGTCCCATACTGTAACCACATGCAAGACAAAATAAAAATACTTGAAGAGATATCACAGCAGGTGGTTTGAAAATCTGCTGGGAAGAAAAATATGCTATGATACATGTTGAGAGCCTTTTTGCGCACCATGTAGGTTGATATATTTTAAGACTATGTGATGCACAAAAAGGCATGGATGCGAGTGTGTTTATGCATGGTTGTGAGGATGACATGCGATTGTCTGGGGTAACAACGGGAGATTATTGGTTTGTGTACTAAGGTACTAGCATCGTTCAATGATTGGGAATGTGTCCTGAAGAACTTACAGTGTGTGTATGATCAGTATTTGGATCATGGTCAACTGAACCATATGTAATTGAGAGGAAGGGGAATATATTCATATGGATTTAATATATTTAAGAAGCAGTGTGGAATCTAAGGATCGATGTACGATAGTGATTTAGTAATGGGCAGTGGAAGTGAAATGAAATATGTGGATTCTTGATATAAAGATATCAAAGAAATATGTTATTGTTCAAGTAAGTGGACATTTGATTATTTAACAAGATGAAGTTGACTGTTCAAGAATTGTTAGTTATGCATACACCCCTAGCCCAGTCATTTCCAATCAATACTCTAAAATCTGCCTGAAGCAGCAGGAGTATAGAATTTCTCATTATATGTGTCCCATACTGTAACCACATGCAAGATAAAATAAAAATATCTGAATAGATATCACAGCAGGTGGGTTTGAAAATATGCTGGGAAGTGACAAAGGTAATGAGAATAAATGCAGAAAATAATTGCACATGAAAAAACACCCCACCAAGATGTACATTTATAAATATATCTTCGCAGCAATCTAAACAAAGTTGGAGGGACAGAGTGAAATCAAAATAAGAATACAAAAGACAAGAGGAGCTTTCACTGCATTAGCAAACATATGGAGATAAAAGAAATCAAATCCAACATAAAATTAGAATCTTCAATTCAAATGTCAAGTCATAAAATTAGAATCTTCAATTCAAATGTCAAGTCATAAAATTAGAATCTTCAATTCAAATGTCAAGTCATATCTATTAATGGAAAACAACAACAAAAAAACCAACCAAAAAGTTAAAGACATTGATAAATGGTTGCTGGTGTAGAATAAAAGGACTGAAATAGTATGAAATGATCACAAATGTGGAACTGATGAAAAGAAGCAGACAAGTGCCAGTGGATCAAGAGATGAGAAGATGTAGGCGACAGACATGATACACAATGAAGAAACCTATTGATAACTTTACAAGGCAGTCCTTGTTCTGGAATCCAGCAGCAATAGAGGCAGAGGAAAAACAAAAACACATGGAGAAGAAAACTGGAGACAGAAATGAAAGACCTTGAGCTGATGGCAGGGGACAATAGAACTTGGCATAGGTTAGCTGAAGGCTTATGCCCCTTGAATAGCATAAGGGTAATCAATGAATGAATGTGTCATGGAGTTGTTGACGGAGAGCCACGTCTGCAAGTTAATCATGAACAAAATACACACAAAAGTTAATATCTGCAAATCAGAACGTTAAGAAGCACACGTGAAAGACTGCAAGAGACTCAAAGAAGCAATATACAAAAAGAAGCAGAGGAGCATGCTCTCAGTGGCATTAGCATAAAAGTAGAATATTGATGTAGTTGACTGAGTAGCTAATTCAGTAGTGATGGAATAGTTGACTGAGTAGCAGATGTAGTAGTTGAGTAGCTCAGCAGTGATGGAGAAGTTAGCTGAGTAGTTAATGTAGTTGACTGAGTAGCTAATTCAGTAGTGATGGAATAGTTGACTGAGAAGTTGATGGAGAAATTGATGTAGTTGATTGAGTAGCTAGTTCAATAGTGATGGAATAGTTGACTGAGTAGCAGATGTGGGAATTGAGAAGCTGATTAGTGACGGAGAAGTTGACTGAGTAGTTGATGGATAATTTGATGTAGCTGATTCATTAGTGATGGAATAGTTGACAGAGTGGCTGATGTAGTAGTTGAGTAGCTGAGTAGTTGATGGAGAAATTGATGTAGTTCATTAATTAGTTAATTCAGTAGTGATGGAATAGTTGACTGAGTAGCAGATGTAGTGGTTGAGTAGCCGAGTAGTGATGGAGAAGTTGACTGAGTAGTTGATGAAGATATTTATATAGCTGATTCAGTAGTGACAGAATAATTGACTGAAAAGCTGACTGAGCAGTTGAGAAAGAAACTGATGAGGTAGTCAACACTTGATGTAGTTGATGGAGCACTAAATATACTTGGGAAAAAAAGCAGCCTAACAAACACCAGGACATCTGATCTGCCACCGAGTCCCCACAATCATGACAACAGCAGTTGAGAATAGACAAAATAAATAATGAGACAGATTTCATACTAACCAAATGCTGGAGCAATGCTGTGGGCAATAACATAAGGAACAGCCAGGGCCATGCCCAGACATGTAGACACAGGCACGCAGATCTGGGTCATGATGAATCGCATGTTCAGATTACGCATACCATCATTGTATACCTGTGATGTAACCAAATATTAAGTATAACATTACTTCTACCTGCAGCAGTAACCAATTATGTAGGCATCATCATTTTTTCCTTCGTGCTCCTTACGGAGCATGGAGCCACCACTGCAGCTGGTCCTCTTGCAGGAAGCCTGCTCTTGTAGCTGTGGCAACTTGTTTTACAGGATGAAGTTGTCTGCAGCATGCACAACCTCATATTAGTCTTTTTGTACAACATGCCTGTGACTGTAGTAGTCCTATTTTTTTCTTTCTCTCTTCAGAGACCCCCCAGGAACTACATGGGATAAGTATGTAAGTATGCTAATATTAAAAGATATTGCAAAATGGCCACAAAAGTAAGGTAGCTTATAGAACTAAGACGAATGCAACAAAGAAGCAACAGAAAAGAAAGACACAGTTATCTGGACTCTGAAGATTCTAACTCAATTTCCCATGTTAAAATCTTTAGCGCAGTGCTTAAACTTTCAGAGGTTATGCACCCCTTTACAGCATCTTAAGAAGCCTCACATCTCATTATCATTTAGCTCGCAAAATTTGCCAGAAATGTGAAAATGTAATAAAAAAATGTTTTGAGAACATGTTAATTACAAAATGTGACAAAGGTGCAATACTGACACCATTGCTGATTGTAGGCTCAATGTTTTGTTGGGGAAAGATGATCTTCACGGCATCTTGTTATAATGGCAAGGCCTTACTATGCCAGCGTAGGTTGCTAATACCTCTCATGGAAACATGTACCACATGTCATTTCAACTAGTCATCTAATTGTATTTTGCAACTATGGATGCCACTAGCACTAATTTTATTTCCGGCAATTTTGTCTTTGAGATTATACTGATGACTCATTAGGGAAACCCTAACAAAATCTAAATGTATGTATCACCGTGATAGTATATAATTCATGCCATAACTGTTCTATTCTGTAATATCTCGCTTCCCCAGAAGGTGGTCTCGCACCCCCATGGGGTGCATACACCCCTGGTCAAGAAGCCCTGCTTTAGCATGTCTCTGTCTTCTCATTCTTTTCTGTAGTACAGTCCTTGTTTCCCTAACACTTAAAATCTGCTATGTCTTTAAGTAACCTAGCCATATCTTCTATGATTTACAAGCCTAGGTTCTACCAATCTCCTTAAAGTTATACCTACAAAAATAATGAAACATGTAAGCAAACATCACGTAAACTGGGAACCTTAACTAGCTTAAAGACTATCTTGGGAGATAGATAAATCAACATTAGTGGCACATAAAATAACCTCCACTCACTCGTTCGATTGCTCTCTTTAGCCACCACTGAGGCCCCATCATGATTACAGCTGTAAGGATTTTCATGTGAAGAACACCAAGGGCCCAGTCCTAACATCCAGAAATAAAATGAAACCAGTGATGACACATTATGAAGCCAGTCATCAATATGACACATTATGAAACCAGTCATCAATACGTCACATTATGAAACCAGTCATCAATACGTCACATTATGAAACCAGTCATCACTATGTCACATTTCAGTTCTTCATATTTATCATGCATGTAACTTAAAAGCCTGAGGAATCTTTTTTAAAAAAAAGCATAAACAAACAAACAAACCATATTAAATATTTGATATAAGTGTTCTGCCACCAAATGCATACCATACGAACTGTATACTAATGCATACAGTAAACATTATAATATACAGGGTGTCCTAGAATAATCCACCAGGATTATGAAGGTTCAATAACCTAGATCACAACGAGTGCTACGGATAAATGATACAGCCTTTGCAGCCTGAAACCTAAGGATTTTTGTTGTTCACATTCTTTGACAATGAATGCACCTGTGGTGCTGTAAAATACATGGCAGGAACTGGTGTATCGGCTGGATTTTGGGTGTTTTACAAATGGGTGCCCATGAGGCACATGACAAGGGGACATTGAAAATGATATACTGGGCATTTCATTTTGATTGTGTAATTTTAATGAATTTGACCAATAAAATTATTATTTTGATTAATGCTGCAAATGCAGTATCATTTTACGTAACACTCATATCTGCTCAAGGTTATTGAACTCTTTAATCTGGTGAAGAATTCTTGGACACCCTGGATACCCATATAGCATCCTAGTGGCAGAGTGGTTAGAGTGCTTGCCTCTTATAGCAAAGTTTTGGGCTCTAGGTTTGAAACCTGGTAGCATCATGCATAAACAAACTGAGAATCATCAAATGTTATATATATATTCTTCCCGATTGTATGGTGTAGAAGCATGGACGATGAACAATCAATTAGATAAAAGAATTGAGGCCTTTGAAATGTGGATATATAAAAGAATGGGGTATGTCTCATGGAAAGAGAAGAAAACAAATAAAGAGGTCCTAGAAAACCTAGGAATGAAAAGAGACTTAATGAAGGAGATCAAACTTAAGACAGCTAAAATATTTTGGCCATGTAAAAAGATATAACACCTTGCACAAGATCAGGACAGTAGAAAGAGTTAAAGGCAAACGTGCAAGAGGAAGACCACACTATAAGTGGGAAGATAACATCAACAGATGGACAGGAAAGAGTCTATCAGAGTGCATCATCAAGACAAGATACAGAAGACGTTGGAGATCCATGTGACAGTACATGTGGTACTACGGGGAGCTTAGTAGTTAGACTATCTCCTTAAGGGTTAAGAAGAGTTGTCTCTTTCTTTTTAAACGGTGTAGTATAGTGGTCTAGTCTTCTAGTTCAGTAGACTCGCTATCGCAAGAGTTGTTATTTCCTAGAAGAGGTTTTACTGACCCAGGTTCTTTTGGATCTCATTTATGATGGAGACCTTGTGGTTAGATAAATATTCAAATTCCATACAGATAATTTCAAAAATGACGACAGTCAAGAATTTACCAAGTCAGGGTGGAACAAATTTTCAGCTTTTATTGGTATAGGTTCCAAATCCAGAGTATTTTCAGATTATGCTCATCTCAATTCACTATGGTTACTGATTTGAGATTTTTCTCTTTTCAGATAAACAAACAATCCTTTGTTCTTGCACTCTCTCATTCAATTATCTCAAATATAGCGTTCCTTTGTGGGGATCCTCTACCTCGTTCTTGCGTTACTAATTGATTAGCCCTCTATATCTATTTAGGTGCAAGGTGCTATCAATTTCTAAAACGGTTTTTTTTTTCAAGACATATCAACAGTCTATGTCACAATCGAGCGAAACGTCTTAGTCACGTGCTTACCACGTGCAAATAATGTACGACATACCTCGTGGCCGAGTAACACTCTGATCTGTAAATACTAACTGGTTGTATACAAAATCGTGAATCAAATTCAATGACGAAGAACGAATATTCTCCACCGACGAGACCTAAGGCTTTTTTCTAACCAGGGTGTGGTCACAATCGCAAACCGCCACGCCCATACAGTTAGAACACCTTATATGCAATGGTCATATTTGTCTTACATCTTCTCCAACTCGAGTCAGACTCTCCAATTTTTCAATACCCTGGGATATATATACCCAAAAGCAGTGCCTATTCTACAAGTCTTGCAGAAATTATGTGAGGACAGCAAACCATAAGTCAGAAGAGTTCAGGACCACCACTGGTGTAAGACAAGGTGATATCCTATCACCTTACCTCTTCATACTCCTTATGGACGATGTCATCAAGGCATGTAAGGAGAGAACAAGAAAGTATTCAGTGGGGTACTGGAAGATGAGACAGGTCTATATTTCGGAGCTGGCATTTGCTGATGATGTTACCCTGATTGCTAAATCAGAGGCACATCTCCAATCCAACCTGCAAGTCTGGAAGGAAGAGCTGGAGAAGAGAGGGATGGTCATAAGCAGCTCTAAAACAAAATCCATGGTGATATCACGAGAAGAAAGAAAACATCAGATTAAGTTGGGAGAACAGGTCCTGGAGCAGGTCGACCACTTTAAATATCTCGGAGCTATTATAGACCGAAAGGGAGGCATCAAAGAAGAGTTGGCCACTCGAAAAGCAGCAGCTGGGAGACTTTTTCAGGCCATAAAAAATCGTGGATTCCTCAGCAAGAAAGAGGTTGGTAAGAAAACGAAGATGGCTGTATACCGCTCCACCTATGTCCCAGTCTTGACATATGGATGCGAGTCGTGGGCAATGACTACAACCCACAAAAGCCAGATCCAAACCTCAGAAATGAGGTATCTGAGGAAAGTGGTTGAAGTAACAAGAAGAGACATGGTCCGCAACCAGACGATCCGTCAAGGCCTGAAATCCCATCCGCTGCAGACCCAAATAGAAAAGTCCCAACTAAGATGGTTTGGCCATGTCTGCAGAATGGGAGAAGATCGGCTACCACGACAAGCATGGGAAACAAAGAGCCAGGGATCCAGACCTCCAGGACGACCCAGAGTTCGCTGGGAGGACAACATTAGACAATCTTTGAAGGACCGAGGACTAGAATGGAACCAGGCCAGGAAGAAGACAGCTGATAGAATGGTCTGGCGCTCTCTCTTCCAAACCTCTACACCTCACGGTAGAAGGGGAACGACTAAGTAAGTAAGCAGTGCCTAACTGACTACTAATGCATGTTTTCCATTCGTTGGTAGACCGGAAACCATTGATACATGGCTTATGATTGGTCTTCCGGTCTAACTTGTGTGTACTCACACAATGTTTGATGATGACAGGGGTTCTTATACACAAAAGTGTATTGACATCATCGCTTTATGACTAGTGTTAATTTGACTAGCTAGTCTTCATCTAATGCTATTTTCTACTTAATAGTAGCGCTGTTATCGCTTAAGTAGTAGGAGACGGGCCATCCGGTCACACCATTGCAGCCGACCTTCGATGTGAAGACAGCAACTGATGATGAGCATCATGCTTTATCCAGCTGTAAATGGTTACCTAAACTTTTGAAAGAGCAGAGGCAGCAAGGAAGGGAACTGGTCATCCCACTGCATACATCTGGACCTAGTACAGTGAAATCTCAAACACTTCACTCCCCTATGGCAATATCTGCTAAGGAACTACGTCTTATGCCGATATAGACTATACATACCTTCTAACAAATTCACTGAAGAGATGATTTTAATTTAACTTTCCTTACAAATATTAGTCCCATGGACTCAGACTATATTAAGAATCTTCAAGCTGTTACCCATACATAAAACACAGAACTATTCATAATGCGCTAATAAGAACAGAAGTAATCATGCTTGCGGGAATAAGATTAAAACTAACATTGCCATGACAAATAATCTTCATACTGACATTCTGTGTTAAAACACCAGTTAGCCTAAATCAAAACATTTTCTGTACCTGCCATGGAAAGAAAATAGGTGACTGGTCGAGAGGAACACGCATGGGTGCCACAATGATGACATCAAATAACAACCCCAACAACAGCGGGATCACCATCAAGAGGACAACTGCCATCACAAGTGACTTTATTATCTGTAACACATTTGTTGGTAATGAATGAAACGGCTAAACCCAGACTTGTGACTATTTGACATCTATAAATTATCTTATGCATTCACTTAATTAATTAAGTGAACACTGAATGCTGGTGTGAAAATTTTATAATGCTTGTGATAAAATTAAGTGAAATGACACTGAATTCCAGGATAATAAACTCAGAAACAAATTACATTACTACAAATATACAAATGGAAACAAATAAAACAGACACTGAATAAAAATGACATTAAAAGATTAGCATTTAATCTGGTTTAAATAGAAAAATTCTCCCATTTAGTTCACAGGACATCAATCTACTTTCTAATTTCAGTCTTTAGTACTAAAATCTTGGTACATTCATCTACTTTCTAATCTGAGTCTGTAGTACAAAAGCTCTAGAATACATCAATTTACTTTCTAATATAAGACCGGGGTACATCTACATTTTTCTAATTCCAGCAACTCTACAGTACATCTATGTATTTTCTAATTTCAGTCTGTAGCACTAAACTATCTATCTTAGTCACAGAATGTGATACCTATAATTTAACAAATAAAATATTCAAATATCTGCCTTTTAAAAATAGGAATCTAATTTAATGCTTTACTGAAGTGGGAAATCCTCAAAAGTTGAAGCAATGACCATATTATTGTATCAATCAATCAATCAATACCCTTTAGCTCCCCGAGGAGCATAGGCCTTCAACAAACACATGCTAAGTCTTCCTGTCCCGTACCATCCGCTCAAGTTCTTTCCATGTTTTCCTCCTCATTTTCACCTCTGTTTCCAGCTCTCTTCTCCATGTGTTTTTTGGTCTACCTCTGCCTCTCTATCCCTGTGGATTCCAGAACAAGGACTGCCTTGTAAAGCTATCAACAGGTTTCCTCAATGTGTGTCCTATCCATCACCAGCGTCTTCTTCTCAACTCTTGTTCCAGTGGCACTTGTCTGGTTCTTGTCATCAATTCCACATTTGTGACTTTGTCATACCATTTCAGTTCTTCTATTCTACGCAAGCACCCGTTTATAAAAGTCTGTAGCTTTTTAGTTGTTTTTGTTGCTCTCCATGTCTCAGAACCATATTATTGTATAGACAGATATAAAAGACAAGAGAAAGCCTAGAATCTATATCATGTCTTACCATGAGGCCCCAAAGTTTCAATTTGGCCTTTATAATCGTCCATCCTTGTAGGTACCATCCAGCAATGACAGTGGACACCCTCAGGCACAACCAACAGATATAGAGACCACAGCCGGCAGTGTACAGCTCATGAATTTTTGTGTCGCCGACCCACAACCACATCAACTGTCTCCCAATGAAAACTGCAGAGAGCCACATTCACATGCGTATTTAAGACAACAACAAATTCTAAATCTCTTTTTGTTTTTAAAAATTACTTCTCTTAGCTAACATGAAAACAAACAATATTAAACAAGAAAGTAATAAGTAACTTAATCAGTAAAGAAAGTCAATGAACATTATTAGATAATAAAGTCTGCAAACACTGTAAGAAGAATAAAAATTGAACAAGAAAGTCACGCAAAATGTTTAGCCTTTTGAGATTAATATCCTGCAAAAGCGGGACAATCAGATTATCATTATTTCTGCAGTACTGCTAAAGAGGGATCACCAACAGTGACTTATTCTAAAGATCCCTTTTAGCAATATAAATAACCTGCAGGAACTAATTATTTTTACAGCAGTAATCAATAAATCACATTGTATTCTAGAATTATAGTATGTTGTTGTGGAAAGAAAAAAATCTGAGATGCACTGTGTGTAGATTAGTCAAAGGTGTGCATATATTATTTCCTGCGAGTGCCTGATAACATACCTTTATATTTGTTTCATATTAATTTCATATATTTGATACTGAAGATTGTGAAAGGGTAGACATTTAGCTGATGTGTGTAAACCGTGAAATTGAGAGGAAACCAGAAATATATTACTAGATATTGTTAGCACTGGCAGCTGTAAGAACTAATCATAAAACTTATAAATTGAGAGAAAATAGTCTGGTATATAGTCAAACATCAACTAAAAACCAGTAAAAACTTGGCATAAACACACTGTTGCTGACATGTTGACAGGTTGTGACCTTCTCAAAATGGCATAATTTGTCAAATGCTATGGATCTAAGTTTTGAAGTGACATGGCTTCCTACCTCGTCAGCATGGTACACGGTGAAGATGGTGAAAAAATATGAACTTTATATGATTTAGTATCTTCTTAATCATCAAGAAAATTATGAAGCACTATTTCTTTAGACCTGTGGGCAGGTGCATCTGCTGTCAATAGGCATTTCTGCCTGGTTCACCTTTCCTTAGCTCTTGACTGTCCCTAGCTTGCCTGAAACACATCAGGTTTGTTTCTGTCTGATCCCTTTCCTTCAATCTGTCTAGTTTGGGAGAGACTGCATTTGCTGTGCTACCACAGCATAGTTCTTAGAGTCTTGGGAGGCCCCTCAACCATGACAAAGTGGAGTCATGAGAAAGTAAAAATGTATTATCGATTTCCATCTTTTCTGGTAGAAATAAACATTTTTCACAACCAATGTCAAGTTTAGGATGTAAAGCACATGATCTTAAAGATGTAATATTTTAGCTCAGAAGATTCAGGCAATAACAGCATTGGGCTGAAATGGTTAATATGCTGCAAATTACAGATTCTACTGTTTATTGCATGCAGACGATATCTAAAAACATGTATACTTCAGTACAACATACTATATGAATATGGGGGGACTAAAGCAAGATTATATAAAAATGGTGAGGTTAACAGAACATGGCAACAGGAAAGTCGGTGTCTCAGACTTTCTCTGTTAACAATCTTTGTTTATCCCATCATTTTACAACAGACTATGCAAATCTTACCTGGCAATACTAGAGATATTGTACTGGCCAAAAAGAAAGTCAAGCACATCAGGACCAGCAGGGCAATGATCTGAAACAGGAGAAATTGAGAAAATAAGCAGGGCATAGCACATGAATGAATGCATGAATATCCTGCATTTCTTTTTGCTCCTTAAGAAGCAAGTGCCCACCACTCTAGCTGCCTTTTATGGAAGCTTCCTTCAAGCACTTATCTGCCTCGGAGTAGTGTTTTCTTTAGTTGTTTGTTTTACATGATGAGGCTGCTAACCTCATTCATGAGTACAGTTCATTCATGAGTACAGTTCATTCAAGGTAATATCTCTTCTTTCTCTCTCTCTTTCCCCTTTCTCTCCTTATGGAACATGGAGTCACTACTTCAGCTGGTCCCCTGGCAGTAAGCATTCATACTGCAGTTGTTTCTGAAGCAAGGTGTTTTACATGATGAAGCTGCCAGCACCATGCACAATCTGATATCCTTATATTAGTCACCTCTAATGACATACTCGAGACAGCAGTAATCTTATTCTTGCCTCGTCTCCTCAGAGGATCTACACCGAGCAAGGTAATATCTAGTCTGTCACAAATCTGTTTGATGTTTGAGGCGTTACATCCAAATTATAATCTGTTTAGTTCTATATTTTTCCATTAAATGCCAAAATGTTCAATTTTAACTTTTCCTTCCAAATTCCTTTTTGCTCATTTCTAACTTTTTCCATAAATTCCAATCCATTCATTCTTTGTTCTATTTAATTCTCAACGTCAAAATATCACACTTAAACCTATGGAAGAGAAGTACAGAACCAGGGAAGCTGAAATGAAGCAGTGAAAACGGAGATGAATAGAATATAATCCCAAGATAGAATCAACCAATATAGCCAGGCAGGTCATCATAGACTGGAACCCACATAAGAAAAAAGAAGGGAGTCAGAAGATCATAATGAATCTGGAGGAAAAAGCCAAAGCAACTGAATGTTCATGTTCAGGGCTGAAGATGCCCCTAAATAGAAATTGGTGGCAACACTCACAGAGAATGAAAATGATTAACATAATGGCAATTAATTATCCACAGAGAAACGTTTCTAATATATTATAAGACTGAAGTGAGTTTGTGATTTCTTACCCTTGCTGCAAAGAACGATGGCCGTTTGTAGGGCTGGAACCCAGTGGGGCCACCACCTTGGAGCATAGCCTGGTGAGCTGCACCAAGACCTTCACCAATATCCTGCATAGGGGGTGGGGCTGGCTGGCCTACATTGTTCATCCTGGCATCAGGAGGGTTGTGTGGTTCATTGCTATCTACAATATTTGCAAGATCCTGTTTGTGGACAGAGTTTAATCAAACTGAAATCTCTGACAAATAAGCATGAAATAACATAACTAACAAACTTTCTCCTGATAATATCTAGTTTCTTTAAAAAAAAAAAAAAACACATAGATGATAAACTGCCACTGTCTAATGAAGAAAGTGTATTCTTCAAGCTGCAATTGTTTCAAAAATTTGAATTTCTATAACAGCAAAATTATTCAAACACTTTCAACTGATTGTAAAAAAACAAAAACAAAAGTTAATAAATATGTGTAAGCTAATGGTTGCAGAGTACATTACATGAAAAAATACACTTGTGAATGTCACGTCAAACTACCAAGACTTAAATTCATGTAAAATTGGAGGCATTCTCTGATAATAGGTGACTTTAGCAATAATAGAGTCAGCAAGTGATAGTATCAAAAACAGAGGAAAAGAATTATTTTATTTATGTCAACTATTACTTCGTGATAAACAGTACAAACAACTTTAACACATTAACTACCGCAAGCCGGTGGGACCGGCTTTTGAAATCCTATCATTTGGACCGCAAGCCGCTCAGAGCGTCGATCTAATTTTAGTAATAAAACGAATGAAAAATGTACTGAAACACTTTCTGATCTAGTTCGAAATTTTTACTTGCTACCGGAAAACAAATTACCAAAGCATGGTTGTTGTAGAACACCGGAAAATTGATATTATGTTCATGTTTTTCAGCGTTTTCGGTTAGTTACCAAATCGTGTAAAACTGTTTACCGTGGCAACTAGTGATAGGACCACAAAAAATGCTTGTACATCTCGTCTAACGGCTGAATAGGCTAGAAACTTGTTTCAACAATTGACTGATAGATCTAGCGATGAGGACAAGAGTGAAAACGGTGTGCACATTGACTGAAATAAGGATTTTGATAGAGATGGGGCGCAAGCAGTTACAATTGTGAAAATATTGCAAGTTCTTGGCCATCGGAGGGCCGTTAAATAGCAACAACCTCTATTAGAGTTACAAATGGTGCTTATTGTAATAGTACATTCATTTATCTTTAAAATGACGTGTAATTCATAAAAATTTGTAAACAATTACAAAAACTACCGCTTACTTTGTGCAAACACCTACAGGATAAAAATTGTAAAAAAATTTAATTCGGCCACAGTGTGTTTTTCAATTCGGTAGTTAATGTGTTAAGCACTACTTTTTTTTATAAGTTGTATGAAAACTGCTCTGTGTAGCTCCTGAGGACTCTCTGAAGAGTCAAAGATAGAAAAGGACTACTGCCCCCTCAGACGAGGTGACATATGAGGTTGTGTATGGGGCTGGCAACCTCATCATATAAAACAAATAGCCACTGAAACCACTGCTGCAAGTACATGTGAATGCAGGCTTCCTGCAAGGTGACCAGCTACAGTGGTGTCTCTATGCTCCATAGGGAGTACAAAGGGCAATGCTGCTGTAGGAAAACAACAATATGAGAGGTACAAAGACTTCATTTGTTCAAATAAGCTATTATTCCATAATAAAATCTAAGAGAGGTGGAAAAGTTCATGCTTAAAAATAGTTGATAAACAAAAACCAGAAACAACAGATTTATGAAGGTGAGGATTCACCTCTCCATCCAAGGGCACATCACCAATAAGGTAGGATCTGAGGTCTAACAACCAGGCCATTGCCTTTGACCATCCTTCTACCAACTTCTTGAGCATAGCACGAGTGTGTCCAGCCTCCAGGAGTGAAGGCAGCACAACCTGAAGCAGTAACAGTTCCAGGGACAACTCACTCACAGGGGCCTCACTGAAACATTATTAACACAGTTATATGTTACAACACACTCATTTAGAGAATATTTACAAAACCATAACATATATCATAATATAATAACACCAAAACACAGTTAACAATACAACACCACAAAAACACAGTTAACAATTCAACACCACCAAAAAACAGACAACAAAATGCTAATAAAACCAATTTTGCAACACATCTTCTCAGTGACATTTCTGTGTGTCCTGAAGGACTAGGCATGTTGCAAAATTCAGAAATTTCTTTTGGTTAAAAAATGTAGTAATGGTTAATGGTTAGTTCACTGAAGCTCTGATCTACTGCCTCTTTATTAAGTGTGACAAAGATGGCTTATGGCATATGACATTTCTATTATACTGGGGATTTCAGAACAAGATCTGTTTTGTAATGCTATCAGCAGGCTTTTGCAATATGTATGCCATCCAAACACATCAACACATCCAGGAAAAAATGGATGGACTTAATAAGACAAGCCAGCAGGTGGGCTTGAACATCAACCTAAAGAAGACAGAGGTCATGACGCTCAATGTGAGTAACCCTGAGCCCATATCAGTAAGGAATCAGCAACTGGAACAGACAGATGCCTTCACATACCTAGGATGCATAGTAACACCAGACGGCGGAGCAAGCAAAGACATCAACAACAGAATGAACAAAGCAAGAACAGCCTTTTTTAGTCTAAACAACATCTGGAAGTCCTCTCAGTACAGCACATGCACAAAATTAGGATTATATCAGAGCTGTGTGCTTTTTGTGCTTCTCTATGGCGCGGAGAGCTGGAGAGTTACAGAGAAGGAAATGTCGAAATTGTCCTCTTTTCACACAACATGCCTAAGAAAAATTCTCAGAATCTTTTTGGCCGAATATCATCACCAACCAAGATCTGCTTACTCGGAGCAAGCAAGAGGACATGCACACCATCATAGCTGCCAGACGCTGGAGCTGGGTTGGCCATGTCCTCAGAAGAGACCCCGATGCCATCACAAGAACAGCTATGCTATGGACCCCTGAAGGAAAACGAAAGAGAGGCCGACCAAAAACAACTTGGCGGAGGACTGTGGAGGCTGAGATGCAAAGAATGAACCAGAGTTGGGGCCCTGTACGAAGGATGGCCGCCGATCGAGCAAAGTGGAATCAATTTGTTGTTGCCCTACAAGACGCCACCAGGCGTAATGGCCACTGACTGCTTTGACGGTCGGCGGCTAAGGATCAAAGAAGAAGAAGATGCCATCCAAAGCCAGGACCTTTCCCTTACCTCTTGTTTACTGGTATTTGTATTCTGTCCATCAGTTCACCACTGATGAATTGCTGATCATGCCATACCATTTCAATCCTTATAATCGGCTTAAGCACTCATCTATGAAAGTCTGTATCTTTCTGGTTTGCCTTTTTGTTGTTCTCCATGTTTCAGAGCCGCACAATAGCACTGACTTGACACTTGAGTTGAAGATTCTTATTTCTGTGTTGGACTTGTTTTCTTTTGATTTCCACAGTCATACCCCACTTTTCAACGCTTCGCTAATACGGTGCTTTTCAATCATATTCATAATTCTCCACGCTTGCCTGGCTCATTCGGCATGACACACTCGCACTCAACTGCTGAGAAAGAGAAGTGAGTGTGCCTGAACTATTTTATTCTCTGCCGCTCAGCACCTGTGTCGTTCAGTCTGTTTACAGAAATTGTTCGCTCCACATTTCTTTGCGTATTACTGGCAATTTCAAAACTGTTACAAACTTTTTATTAGTTATTGTATATGTAGTGTAATATTTTTGTTTACTTATAACTGAAACTTCTTTGCTTTACTTCTTCAAGAAAGTACAGCCATCACAACCTTCGACAGCAACAGCTAGGCCACCTTACCCTTTCAGAATTTTTCACGTCCACAGCAATCCCTGTAAGATTTCCACTGAAGTCTCCACCATAAAAAAGAATAAGAATCTTTGAAGATTCAGATGAATATAATAGGCTATGCTATCTCCTTCAGCCTTTCTACTTTAGATATATTCATTCAAATTTACACAGGTTGCAATATTATTAACATTTGTACAAATTAGTTTAAGAATTTATATATTTTATCAAACTTTGTATTTGATGTGTGGAATAAACATCTTTATTTTACCTGTTCTATTCATTTTAATTTTGTTTGCTTTGATTTAGGACTAGCTCTATTAGTTTTACTTTCATATTGTTGTTACCTTGTAGGGGAATGTATCTCCCAGGGCAATCTAGCTATCTTTAGTCACATGTATTCTCAAAATCTTTGCCTTGTCTCTCAAACATTCAGTGGACACTAAATTGCCTAGTGGTATTCTCCAGTGTAAATCATAAATCTATGTACTTTTACCCGATGAACAATATATGTAAAGGTAAAGGTAAAGGAACCCGTTACACGCCCATTGAGGCATATTGGGAATATGGTGTTAGGCCCATATTATCTTGACCGTCGGCACACTAGGGGTGATGTGGTCGGCATCACGCCGGCCGCCTTAACCTTCCCAGAGTTGCTCTGGTACCCATTTGGGGCTGGGTCGACCCAGGAGCCGTTTGTGGCCTAAAAAATTCCCGCCTCATCTGGGGATCGAACCATAGACCACTGCGCTAGGAAGCCAGTGCACTAACAATATATGTAGTATCACATAACTGTTATCTTCAGTGAACATCATAAATTTATGTGCATTAAACTGGTCCTAATCTTCTGTGGGTATCTCAAATCTATGTATTAAGGTGGTCCTTTTCTTCTGTGGGCATTATAAATCTATGTGCATTAAGCTAGTTCTTATCTCCTGCAGACAATGTAAATCGATGTGTTTTAGCTGGTTCTTATCTCCTGTAGACAATGTAAATTTATGTGTGTTAAGCTGGTCCATATCATCTGTAGGCATCTTAAATCTGTGCTTTCAGCTGGTCAATGTATTCAGGAGACATCTGAAACCTGGGAGCATTCAGCTGGTGTTTATCTGTATACACATATGGCAATATGGAGCTGCGGTAACATAGTGGTTAGTGCACTGGCTTCCTAGCTCGGTGGTCCATGGTTCAATCCCCAGTTGAGGTGGGATTTTTTTAGATCGCAAACGGCTCTGGGGTTGACCCAGCCTCATGAATCTGGTACCACAGCAACTCTGGGAAGGTTAAGGCGGCCAGCGTAACATCACCCCTAGTGTACCAATGGTCAAGAAAATATGCACCTAACACCATATTCTCAATATGCCTCAATGGGCATGTATTGGGATCCTTTACCTTACCTTTTACATATGGCAATATGAAGATCAGGAAATCTTCGTTTCATGTCAAAAAAATTGCTAATTAAGACAATGCCACATCAACAGTACACTGAGATCAACTTGTTCCTCACTGATCCACAATAACAAGCATGTTACCTGGAGACCACCACTCTGTAAGGCAAAAACCCAGGGAACACCATTCTGATCACCCGAATAGGCAGCCATAACATTAGCAGTACAGCACTGCCAAATATTACCTGAAAAGTATCAAAATAATTCCACTGTCAAAGAATACTCATTAAATAACTGCAGAACAGAACTGCATCATCACTAGCCTTTAGTTCTCCAAGGACCACAGGCCTTCAACAAACGTATGCCAAGTTCTCCTGTCTTGTGGCATCAGGTCAAGGTCTTTCTTTGTCTTCTTCATCCCTTATACGTCTGTCTTCAGTTCTCGTTTTTATGTGTTTTGTCCCCTACCTCTCTTAATGTGGTGATTTTAGCCTTGTAATGCTATCAAACTGCCAAATATTCTTCTTCTTCCTCGTTCATCCTGAAAAGGACGTTGGTTGCGTTGTGTCTTTTTACACCGGAGCTGCGATATCTGCACCTTTTGGCTGACACATCCGACTTCAGCACGGCATTTTTTGGGACGGGGTTTGCCTTCCCTCTTCGATCTCTACTCTCTCAGCCAGACTGCAGTCTGTTTCCAGGACCACCATGTGGAGGTGGAGTAGGGTCTTGGTCAGCTCTGGTTCGCTGACCCTGACGCAAGCAGTCAAGCTATGGGTCGCTGACTGCATTCTCTATTGCTGCATCTTTGGGTACCCAATGGGCTGATCACCCGTTGGCTTGTCACACCGATTACGGAAACAACGGCAGATGGATCTATTTGTTGTTGCCCTAAAGACGCCGCTAGGCGTGATGGGAAACTACAACAGAGAAAATCAATCTGCTGTTGCCCTTAAGACGCCACAGGGCGTGATGGCCTCTGACTGTGTTGCGTGATAAATTCTCGCAACATCGTTTTATTTCAATATCTGTTTTATAACGCAAGGGCAACAACTGCTTGAAATTTATAGTTACTTTTCTCGGTAAGCATTTGTCTTCTCGCGTTGGTGTTGAATGCAGTTGAGTTTTTGAGCTGTGGTCATTTTTCGCGCCGGACTGCGCATGACTTGTCTTGCTTGTTGGTCGATCGGTTTCCGCCCACGACTAGTGGAGTGAGCGATTTGGAATGGCGAAAGAGATGCCTCGTTGAAGAGGGGATCTCCGCTATTTTTTGTTCTGTCAGGGATGTGTAGTCCTCTTATGGATATTTCGTTTATTCGGGATAATACCTCTAGTGTATTTGCACATGCCGGGAGGCGTGATATTTCTGTGTATTTCATGAAAGCAAGGTAAATTGACTTTTTCATTAACTCTATCGATTTTGGGTCGTGAGCGATTTCGATTCATAGCCTGTCTCCGAAAGTCGTCGTCACGAGATGTTCTTTCCCAGCTCACATGTCGCTGCATTGTACTGCATCGGTTGATGCATGTACCAAGGACCATTACTTGCTACTTTGTTAAATGAACTAGGTTTGGAAAACCTTGATTATCTAGAGGATATTTTTGAGGACATTATTTATACTTCGGCAGACGTGTCTGTCTTGCTGAAGTCAAACTAAGGAGAGTGAACTGATCTCATACATCTGGTTATCTCCTGGCTGTTATAGAAAAGGATGGAGTTTTCCACCTGACTACATTTACAGCACTATGAAATATAACATGCATCTGACTCATCATTGTAATGCTGTCTACCGTCTATTGCTGTATTGAATGTTGCTGTGATAATGACTGTTTGATGTGCCTACACATTTGCGTAACCATTTTGTCACTGTGGCGTCCACAATAAATAATGAAGAAAAACGTCAACGGCTGTTTCAAGACTCATTGACTTTATACGTCGTGAGTTTACTGACGTCCTATGTGGATTGCCCTGTTATTGTTGTATGAACATTGTTTTGACTGAACACATCTACACACTACACAAAACCAGACATGCGGATACCATCCATCATCATATGGCATCACGCATCAGACTGCTTGGTCGGTCTTTGGCTAAGGACGGAAGAAGAAGAAGAAGCATCTTTGGGTCCCACTGCCACATATCAGCTGAAAGATATTTTTTTAAGTAAGATATCAATGAGTACACTTTTCTTCTTTAAGTACTATGCCAGCTGTTATAGGTGATCATGTCTCTCCACAACTTCCTGTCCCCAGTACTGCTTATCAAATCTCTTGCCGACTTCTTTCCATGAGATGATGTTAAACTGTCCAATACCTTCTATCTCTATCTCATTTTCCCTCAGTCTTTCCTGCTGCCTTAATATATTCAACCTGTCTTCTTGAATACACATCATCGCACTGGAATAAAACTAAAGCTATATTTTCTGATCTTCTACAGAATCCATACACCTGTCACATTTAACATGTATACACAACACAACACGGCTATTATACATAAACTGTAGACCACATAATATATTATCTGGTTTCATTGAGGTTTTTGCCTTCTTGTGCCATGGCTCATTCCTTTAAACTTAGGCTGAAGTCTGTCAGTTACATGAGAGCACAAAGAGCATTCAAAAATAAGTTAACTTTGTCAACTGAAGTATAGTCATAAAAGCTAAGCCCTGAAAAGGACTACAAGCTTCTATTAGCTAGCATGAGGAAGTCCTGTAAAGGGTTAGCCCCGAAAAGGACTGCTAGCTCATGCAGCATTAATAAATACTAAATCCTGAAAAGTACAGTAACATAACATTTCATCTGGGATTTCAGAAGTGTATATAAGATATACTATCAACCTCCCATATGAAACATATAACAAATGTACGTTCTGCCAATAAGAAATAATAAGATAAAATGGACAAAATAAGTGACAATATTATTTTTATCTTTACAGCTGAAAATTTCCTTACAGAACACATATAATTTTCGAAATGACTTACCACAGAAGCTATGAAGCGCCGGAAGTGCCGCAATACACACAAATGGATCATCTACAAAACAGAATAAAGAACAAGTTAGTTTACTTCTTTTTTTGTTGTTCACTTTCAACTCCATATCATTAACCTTCAGCTTCCTATGCAGTTCAGTCTTCAACAAATTCACGCCCAGCCTTCCTATAGTGTGCCTATTTATTCCAGGTCTTTTTTATTCCTTTCAAGCCTGTCTCAAATTCATTTTTCTACGTGTTTTCAGTTCAATCTATTTCTCTTATCTTGAGGATTGCAGAATAAGTACCGCCCTTGTAATGCTATCATCTGGTTTTCTCAATGAGTGTCACATCTACGAGGGACGGTCAAAAAGTAATGCCTCGTAATTTTTAATTTCATTCAATAGGCAAGAAAACAGATAAAATTCACATTGAAATGTAGCCCCAAGTCTGAACTTCAAAAATTTATTTCTCAATGTAGTCTCCGTTATTTGTTACAGTTTTTGTCCATCTTCTCACAAGGGCATGTATCCCCGCACGGTAAAAATTTGTGTCCTTTTCCCTAAACCACTGGCATACGGCGCGTTTAAGGGTCTTGGTGTCCTCAAAGTGATGTCCGCGAAGATCTTCTTTCAGTGGTCTGAACAGATGGAAGTCAGAAGGTGCAAGATCGGGACTGTAAGGGGGATGTGGTAATAAGGTCCAGCCAAATTCTGCAATCGCATCAATGGTGCGTTTAGCGGTGTGTGGCGTGGCATTATCGTGCAACAGTAGTGCAGTTCTCTGATCTTTTATTGGGTAAAGTCGCCAAAGACGACCTCTAAGCTTCTTCAAAGTTTCAATGTAACGGTCTGCATTCACCGTGTTTCCCTGTTCCAAGAAGTCGAGAAGAATAACACCCTTCTCATCCCAAAACACGGAGGCCATAACTTTCCCTACAGATTGTGAACTTTTGAACTTCTTTCTTGTCGGCGATGTTGTGTGATGCCATTCCATTGACTGCCTCTTGGATTCTGGTTAAAAAAAATGAACCCAAGTCTCATCACCTGTCACAATATTCAATAAAAACTCTTCTCCTTCAGTTTCGTAATGGTGCAGGAGGTTGATGGCTATGGTTTTCCTTGTTTCTCTATGTCTGTCTGTAGACATTCTGGGTACCCACCGTGCACAAACTGTTGAATAACCCAGGTCTTTAATGATGTTCTGGACACTGCCTTTACTAATGGACAACATGGAAGAAAGTTCATCCAGTGTTACCCGACGGTCACCACGAATGATGCCATCAACTCGATGAATGTTGTGTGGAGTCACTGCAGTAGACGGACGGCCAGTCCGCCTTGCATCAACCATTGAGGATTGACCTACTTCAGCTTCGTCACAACGATGTACCCAACGTCGGACAGTGCTAACATCCACTGTTGAATCTCCATAAACATTCTTCAAACATTCGTGGATGCGACTTGGGGTCTCGCCATCAGCATTGAGGAATTCTATGACATAACATTGTTTTAACCGAACATCTTTGGCAGCCATTTTTAAACTGTTACAGTGGTGCCACCTGTTACTGACACAGGTTGGTAATGCTATACAGTGCAGAAGAGTTTCTGAGGAATCCTGCTAAATTTACAAATTGCACACCGATGCAGTATTTACATACATAAAAAATAGGAGGCATTACTTTTTGACCTTCCATCGTAATATCATCTCTCCTGTGTTTCTAATGGTACTAATAGCCGTCAACTTCTGGTTGCCAAATTCACAAAATGAGATGGTTAACAATAAAAGCTACATGTGAACAAACATATCAGACATGTCACAATGACAGTTCTCACAGAGCTGATCAACCAATGGCTGTTCACTTTAATGAGGTCTTTTTGGGACCTCTGACATTCAGGTGACAGCAATCTGCTCTATTCATAGTGATGACAGAACTTGCTTTTCTTTAAAGAAAATTACCTAATTTTGTCTTTGTCCATGTTTGTTGAAGTTTTTTGGTAAAAATTTTTTTATGGGATGGGGTAACTAGCCCCATGCCCAACCGTCCTTAGTCGCTTTTTACGACATGCATGGTAGGGTACAGTGTTACTATTCTTTGCTCCCCTTTCGGGCCCGGTAACACACGGGAGTGAGACAGGGATGCCTCTTGTCTCCATTTCTTTTCTTACTAGCAATAGATTGAGTTATGAAAACATCAACATCACACAACAGAAATGGAATCCAGTGGAATCTGACTAAACAGCTTGATGATCTTGATTTTGCAGATGACTTGGCTCTTCTGTCCCTTAACCATAATGAGATGCAAGAGAAAATGAAAATTCTCTATGAGAGGTCACAAGTGGGCCTGAAAATGCACAAGGAAAAGACAAAGATTATGAGAATAAATGCAAGAAATGATAACAAGGTTGAACTTGAAGAAACACCACTAAAAGATGTAGAATCATACACATATCTTGGCAGTAATATAGACAAAGTTGGAGGGACAGACAATGATATCAAAATAAGAATACAAAAAGCAAGAGGAGCTTTCATTGCATTGGGAAACATATGGAGATCAAGAGAAATCAAGTCCAACATGAAAATAAGAATCTTCAACAAATGTCAAGTCAGTCATATTGTATGGCTCTGAGATATGGAGAGCAACAAAAACAACAACCAAAAAGCTACAGACTTTTATAAACAGGTGCTTGCGTAGAATAGAAGGACTGAAATGGTATGACAAAGTCACAAATGTTGAATTGATGACAACAAAAAGTGGAACAAGAGTTGAGAAGAAGACGCTGGATAGGACACACATTGAGGAAACCTGCTGATAGCATTACAAGGCAGTCCTTGTTCTGGAATCCACAGGGAAAGAGAGGCAGAAGTAGACCAAAAGACACATGGGGAAGAGAACTGGATACAGAGGTGAAAATGATGAAGAAAACATGGAGAGAACTTGAGCGGATGGTGCAGGACAGGAAGACTTGGCAAGTGTTTGTTGAAGGCTTATGCTCCTCAGGGAGCTAAAGGGTATTGATTGATTGATTTGTCCTTATGGATTACATCTCCAGCAATATTTAATTTAATTTCTGCTATTACAGAGACTGTTCAACATTTTAGTGCCTTGTTGTTATTCATCCCTGGCTTTTTCAGGTTCTGCTTCCGTTTGATCTTCCTGTTTTGTTTTGTATGTTTTTCATATGTGTATTTCCCTACGTTACTATACGCTGTCATCACTTCTGATTTAGCCATTCCACACAATTACATCCCACCACAATATAACTGTTTATATTATTTCACTGTTTTGCCATTTCAGTTTCCTTTTCGCATTCTTTTGTTTGCATTATTGTTTGTTAGATACTTTGTGATGCTATTTCTTTTTTTTTCTGGCTCTGTATTTTCACTTGTTTATTTATTTAGTGTTACTTGTTCTGAATACGACCTGTAATGTTGAAAGAAAGAAGACCTGTATCTTCTTTCTCCTTTCTTTTCATTTTTCTATGTTGCTCATCTTATTTTCTATTTTTTCAAGGTGTAATTTCCACTGTCCTTTGTCTTCTTCTCTTATCTCTTTGACTCCATAATTATTTTCCACCCTGTGCCATAATTATTTTTTTGAAAAATTCTAAACGGTGAAGTGTACTGACTTTTAGTGTAAATTTCATGTTAATGTTTTTCTGTGAACATGTACTTATTATATATATATACCAAACTGTAGGGAAATGGATAGAGAATTGTAATATATAATGTCTTTGGTAGTATTAACACAAGAGTGTTCGTTATACTTAAAACATTTTGCATGTAAAATTGAAAAACACTAAAAAGTTAACTGTAGAATACGATCTTACCAAAGACAAATTACTGTTATAGACAATAAAACTTTCTTTTTAGTCTTCAAACGTCAAGTTAATCCATATACAAAGTAAAAAAAAACATGCTTATGGCCACAATTAGTACATTTAGTGTTATTCACACCAGTTTTTCTGTGGTCCCTTGTAAGAAAAAATAAATTATGCAATCGTGCATTACGTAATTTTCAAACAAATAAAGAAGAATAACGTCATATAAAAACTTTTTTACTGTTGTTTAATGTTTTAATAGTATCCCTAGCTTTATCTTCTACCAAGAATTAGTGATTAGATGTTATGGTAGGTCTAGTTTTGTTGCTTTTTGATTGGCCAGAATATGACTACGCCCACTCATCAACTAAATCTAGTGTGTCTAGCTTTTCTGCACAGATTCCGTATTCTGACAACAAACTGTGACTACCAAACAATCATCATCAATGTCAGCAATGTTTCAAAGTAGTTTGACAAAATTATTTCCTTAGGAGACTTAGAAAATGTAAATATAAAGCGTGACATATTTCTCTAACAATAACAATGAAAAACGCAAACACGCGAATCGTCACAAAAATTGTGATAATAACATCAAAACACGCACATGTGCTGCTTAACTACAGTCAAATTAGTTGTTTAAATAGTAGCAGAAGTCATTCTATGAGTTTTAAAATATGAACTGCATTAAACGGATGATTTTTAGGGTTTATCCGTAATAAACTAAAAACCACGCTCTGAGCGTTGCTCTGGCACGGCACGCTGAATTTTGCAACGCTCAGAGCGTTGGTCTGGAGTCAAAAAGTTAACCTGTTTATATTTCTTTGTCTCCTGTTTGTGAACACGTTAGTAACGGAAGCTATTCGTTACGCCAGTCAGGTTAGTGAACAGAAAGGGCAAGATGCAGGTGCCTCATCCCGTGTGACGTTGTGGACGAATGTCACTGCTGACGAGATGAGGGCGTTTGTTGCTTTGCTACTGATGATGGGTGTAATGAAAAGATCGTCATTTGATTTGTATTGGTCAAATGACTGTTTCATTGAGATGCCAGGGTTCAGGAATGTGATGAGCAGGGACAGGTTTCTGTCTATCTTATCATTTCTACACCTCGTGGACAATACAACTGCTGCACCACGAGGGCACCCTGACCACAGCAAAGCTTTCAAAATCAAATCGTTCGTTGACACTCTTCTCCCTCTATGGCAAAGCCATTACATACCCTCTAAAGAGCTTAGTGTTGATGAGAGTATGATAGCTTTCAAAGGTAGAACCAGCCTTATGCAGTACATGCCTAACAAACCCTCTAAGTGGGGTATGAAAGCCTGGGGCCTAGCTGACTCCAAGACAGGCTACCTCTGGAATTGGCAGCTCTACCTTGGGAAGGAAGACAATGTGGACCCAGTTCGTGTGCCGCAGGTGTCTGGTACCTCTCTGTACATATCCCTGCTTTGAGCGTTACCACACCCTGCTCAATTTCAAGACAGAATGTACTCCAGAGCTGCACCAGGAGTAGGTGAGTCTCTTCGTTTGTTGGTTTTTTTTTTCCCCATGTTTCCATTCCTCTCTTCCTATCACATCTAACATATACACCAACAAAAAACTTATATCATCAGATTCATCATTCATTTATACACATTCCAAAAATTATAGCAATTGACCAAGAAACAAAGAAACTATAGACGTTACAAGTCACCCACTATAAAAAAGGGGGCGTTGTGAAAAAGAATGCAGTGGCAGGGCAAATTTCCGCCATTTTAATGCAGTGTGCTAAAGGTTAAGTTATCCACTTATTGTCAGCTCTTGAAATTTTGTTGTATTAAAACAAAACAGTCTTGTTTTTAATAGACTCATAAACAAGAACTTATATACTCATCAACTCACAGTACGTTTACTTCTATATGGATACATAACTGCCTACATATTCATATTTTCATTTCGGTGTGGAAACAAAACTGCGTACAGATGAATAATCTTCAGTTGTGTAGGGAAACAAAATTGCCTACAGATGAATAATTTTCAGTTGTGTAGGGAAACAAAATTGCCTACAGATGAATAATCTTCAGTTGTGTAGGGAAACAAAATTGCCTACAGATGAATAATTTTCAGTTGTGTAGGGAAACAAAATTGCCTACAGATGAATAATCTTCAGTTGTGTAGGGAAACAAAATTGCCTACAGATGAATAATTTTCAGTTGTGTAGGGAAACAAAATTGCCTACAGATGAATAATCTTCAGTTGTGTAGGGAAAAAAATTGCCTACAGATGAATAACTTTCAGTTGTGTAGGGAAACAAAATTGCCTACAGATGAATAATGTTCAGTTGTGTAGGGAAACAAAAAATAAAATTTATGTACCTCCTGAATTGGGTTAAACTCTGGATCATTCAGATTCCTCAGAAACCATAAGACTCCTGGTCTGAGAACTTCTCGGGTCAGGAGGATGAAGGATGCAAAGTAGAAGACATAAACCATCCCCACAAGCCAGTGAATAAACATGGATGTGCCAGGTGATGAGAGAAAACTTGATTCACGGTCTTTTAGAGTGGCATCAAACATGGACTGGAAAAAAACAATAACAAAAATTGATTATGACTGATCCCTGAGAGATTGCATACTCTCCCTGGGTTTATGCATACTGTGTCTCATCATGGCATATGACAGTTTTATTACATGACTGAACACATATACTCTCTGTGGCTTAACACATCGCACAAACTGTGATTTTGACTGTCTATTCTTGTAGCCTTCACATCATTGGATACACTTCACAAAGGTTTTCCTTCAAGTATCAACTTCATGCTCATCTCTGTAATCTCTAAAAACTTCAAACAATTTTATATGGGTCACTATTTTTCCTACCACAATCATCATCATCACCCTTCAGCTTCCTAAGGAGCATTAGCCTTCAACAAACGTAGGCCAAGTCTCTGTGCCGCATGCCATCAGATCAAGGTATCTCCACGTTTTCTTATTCCAGTGGCACTTGTCTGGTTCTAGCCATCAGTTCCACATTAGTGATCTTGTCATACCACTTCAATTCTTCCATTTATGAAAGTCTGTAGCTGTTTGGTTGTTGTTTTTTTTTTGTCCTTCATGTTTCCTACCACAATACTTCTGTTAAATGCATAACAAGTATCAGTGTAGCCCTCTCCCACTGCTACATATTAGTGCAAAAACTACTGTAGCAACATGAGAGTACATGTGCAAAATAAGTTTAGGTATTAAGAATGCTACATGACATGTCTTACCAGTGAGCAAATGTCAAGCCACCAACCACACACAAGTGGAAATGCTCCAATCTCCATGACAACCAGAAGCTTCACCTTGACAACTACATAACAGAGTCCAAATATTCGCTGGCCCCTATAAGAGAACGGATGAACAATGAAGTTAATCAAGCAATAATCACACAAGTACAGGCAACTAGGTCAAAGTTCAGAACAAAGCCCTGTGCCTTGTATAACATCTAGCAGAACTTAAAATTGGTAGAATACAGCCCACCAAAAGTGGCGACAACATTGTTGTCCCTTTATACGTCTTCTCTTTGAAATCTTAAAATTCCATTTTATTGATTTTTTTTTAAGAACAACCACTGCTATTGTAATGCCCATGTGTTGCCGGGGCCTAGTAATACTGTGTCCTATCGGGCATTTTGCAGAAGGCAACTAAGGAGGGTTGGGCATGGGGTCAGCTACCCCATCCTGTGAGTAAAAGAAAACTTCAACAACAACATGAACAGGTTATCTTAAGCAAGTATTTCAAATAATTCAACTCAACCATCTAAGATGGAAGAAGGTCCTCTGTTAAGGAGGTTTATGATACAGTCAAGAGAAAGCCAAAAGCAATCTGGGCTGCCGATTCACATTTATTCTTCTAGGAAAATCTTCAGATTTGGCATCTGGAATGTTTAAATACTAAACAAACACAGGAAAACTGCACAGGTGGATACAGAAATGTGAAACTCAGAAGATATACAACACATACAGACAACAGTTTAATGTGGGATATTTCAGAAATCATGAAACAAAAGACAAACTTATAGTTACAACATTCAATAAGTAACAAGTGCTTCAACAACTAGAAAACAAAGCAAATGCAGACGACTGGCAAAAGATAACAATTAAATAGAATGAAATGTGAAAAAAAGCATAAAGCATGGATGATGATAGAAACCATAAAAAAGATAAAGTAAAGAAGAAATGAGAAAGCTGATATAAACAGAAGAGACATCAGAAGTTCTGGAGCCAAGGCTTATGAAGTAAGCAAACAAAGAATTAAGAAGAAACATAGAGACAAGAGGAAATATATTGATGAGTGAGCAAGACAGGCAGAGAAAGCAACAGCCAAAGGAAATAAGAGGGACATCAGCATAAAGAAGCTAACTGGGAAATACAAGCATGCAAATGGCCTCATGAAAGACAAGAATGGAAAATTTCTTAGCAGTATTTAAGAGCAAATGAGGAGATGGACAGAACAGTCTGAGGCTCTACAAAATCTCCCAGAGAGGAAAGCAGCAACAAGTTAATCGTGAAAGGAGTATAAATAATTAATAATGTGCATTAAAATCAGCATCCATTTTTATTCACAAATAAATTTATTATAAAATTAAATAACGCAAGCGCAAAACAAATGATGGGATGTCAAAAAAAAAAAAGGGGGACTGAAACAAAAAATTAAAATTTTATTATTAAAAATTCACAAAAATAAATAAATGTACAAGAAATTTAAATAATTAAACTTTCAAAAGTTGTTTTTTGTAAGTTTGTAGCATTTAAACTTATGAATTTATTAAAGTTCAAAACTGCACAAAGACTTCTGGGACACCTTTATATATATATATATATATATATATATATATATATATATATATATATATATATATATATATATATATATATATATATATATATATATATATATATATATATACACATACTAATTACAACCAATTAAGGGTTAAACAGAGCATTTTGACCATTAACTTTTGTTAAGTCACTGGATGTTCGGGACTGTTTTAAAAATTAATATTTATATCATTCGCTGGATTATGCTTCAGCAGGTACATAAATTAACTCAAGGTCCAAGATGACAAAACTTCTCTAAGAAGGTCTGAACACAATGATAATACTTACTTCCGCAGCCTTGTTACAGAGCACAGGGTGTAAATAATGAGTAGTGACACAGCAATGACAAGATATCCTGCCAATGTAGTTAGCAGTCCCTCAAAATGTGATGCTGTCACCTGTAATAAACATGATAAATATCTCCAAGTTAAAATGATACTTCAAGCTCCCAGCTGCATGTGATACTTGTATTTTCAAGTTACATGATACATCTAGCTCAGTTACGTACTTCCATCTCCAAGTTACATGATACTTCTATCTTCAAGGTACACAGTACTTGTAACTCCAAGTTACATGATACTTTTATCTTCAAGATACATAATACTTTAACCTCGTTACATAATAACTCCAAGTTACATGATATTTCTACTTCAAGTTACATAATACTTGTAACTCCAAGTTACATGATACTTCTATCTTCAAGATACATTATACTTTAACCTAAAGTTACATAATACTTCTGTCTCCATGAGAGAGGAATGTTAATGTTACAATATTAAATATGCTGGATACATAAATGACAATATGATAACAAGGAAAGGCTATTCATCATAATCATAGTCTGATGATCTCTAATCTGATCAACAGTATCCACTGTTCTCAAAATACGACAAGCTCTTATAGATTAATTGCATTTGGGAATATAAAGAAATACAAAAAAATCAAGATAAACATAAAAACAAGAATCTTCAGCTTAAATATTAAGTCAGTCCTACTGTATAGAAAGCAACAAAACTGACCAGAAAGATACAGACATTCATAAATGGGTGTCTGTACACTACAGAAGGACTGCAATGGTATGACGAGATCATCAATGTGGAACTGATGGAAAGTACCAGACGAAAAACACACTGAAACAGGTGAGGAGAAGATGCTGCCGTTGGATGGGACACACACTAAGAACACCAGCTGATAGCCTTACAAGGCAGTTCCTTTTCTGGAACCCCCAGGAAAAGAAAAATAGATGGAGATCAAATAAAAATAAAATGTAGAGAAGTGAACTGGAGACAGACACACAAGGAATAATGAAGGCATGCAATGACCTTAAGTGAAGGGCACAGGTCAGGAGGTCGTGGCATGTTTCTGTTGAGAACCTGCGCTTTAAGGAGAGCTGAAAGGTAGTGGTGGTGATGATGATGATGACGTAACAATGTATTCCCAGAATTCTTGTAAACTATTCCTCTAATTCCACTTAAAACAGCTAAAGGGTAATTAAATGTATATTACTTTCCAACAGCAATCAAGGCATGTGACAACTTACACCTGTTCACTTGTCTGTTACTTACCAAATCTTCCATGTTAGCACCAGCTAAAGCAAAGTGACCTATATGGTAGGGACAGAATGCTGCAAAATACAAAAGTAGTTTATTAAACTTTCCATACTTCTGTTGATTTATATTTGTGCTAGTCTACAGTACTGTCAGACACAGTTCAGTTACCCTAAATTTGTATTTATAGTTTTATTAGCTTATTGTTCTATTAAACACGGTTCAGTTACCCCTAAATTAGTCTTTACGTACAGTTCTATTTGCTTATAGTTTTTTTAGACACAGTTCCATTACAATAAATTGGTCTTAGTTTATAGTTATACAGGTCTGTATTCTTTTATCCAACACCAAAAAAAACCAAAATATTCTGAAAATCTAAAGTTTCTTTGAGTTACTTTGGGCAACTTTTTGATCACAACTGGGCAACTCTGGGTGATTTTCAAAAGCATTTTGGGTGACCAAAAAAATCCTGTTTCCGAAACAAAGGTGTGCACGAGGATTTTGGATAATTGGATACAGACCTGTAAATGCTAATTGTTCTGTTAAGTACAGTTCAGTTATCCTAAATTTGTATAACTGTTTAGTTCTATTTGCTTATAGTTCTGTCAGACACTGTTCAGTTATCCTAAATTTGTATTACTGTTTACTTCTATTTGCTTATAGTTCTGTCAGACAACGTTCAGTTATCCTAAATTTGTATTACTGTTTAGTTCTATTTGCTTATAGTTCTGTCAGACAACGTTCAGTTATCCCTAAATTTGTATTAATTTGCAGTTCTTTTTGCTTACAGTTCTGCTAGACACAGTTCAGTTATCCCTAAATTTGTACTAGTTTATAGTTCTATTTGCTGATGGTTCTATATGTATAGAGTTCTGTTAGCAGATGTTCAGCTACTCTAAATCTGTATAAGCTGAAAGTCACAAGATAAAAATAGCCTCCAGCAGATGACTGCTTTCTTTTAAAATATTCAAGTTGATGTCTGAGAGTGTACGAAAAGAAGATGTAGATTACTATGTGACCCTCAGTCATTATTACGTGACCATTTTTATCTTGTGACAATCACCATTATCTGGTGGCTATCACAGTGTAATACCCCAAAAGCTCTTGGGGGGTCTCTAAAGAGACAAAGAAAGAATAGAGTACTACTGTAAACTCAGGCATGTCGTACAAGGTCACTCATTAGGTTGTGCATGGGGCTGTCAACCTCATCATATAAAACAAATTGCCATGGAAACCACTGCTGCACAAGCATGTGACTGTTCTGCGCAGGCATCCTGCTGGACCAGTTGCCGTAGTGGCCCAAGGCTCCGTAAAAAAAACTGCAAAGGAAAATGTTAACAAACATCACTATTCCACCATCATTACCCAACATGTACTATTACACTATCAATTATTCTTTATATTACAACAACAAAAAATGTCAATGCATCAGGGTCACACTTCAGAACTGACTTGAGTCCAATATACAGGCAGGTCTCATTTTATGCCAGGGTTAGGTTCCTGAAGATGCCATTTTAAACTGAATGAGCATAACACATACCTATGTTATAATGTGTTTAGGATAGGTTTATGACTTATACTTGGATTGGATCTTCTCTGACAGCAGTAAAAGCATTAAAGAAGGATAGAACTTCCTAAATAACTTCTGTTGTTACAGAGGCAGTATATGTTGTTATCTGCATGGACCATTTAAATGTTTTTTTCACCATTGTTCATTGATACTGTAATTGCTGCAGGAGCTAAGTTTAGTAATTTACAAACACTACAGTGCGCTTCATTGGCCTTCCTTCTTCTAACTGCCACTATTCTTACATCTAAAGGCATGTTATTTTGACAACATTTTCACTGAGGCTAACATCTACAACTGTTATATATAAATATGACTAGAAATTGAAACTTTTATCATCATCATCACTTTCTCTTGCTCTCCTTACAGACCATGGAGCTACCACTGTAGCTGGTTCCCATGCAGGAAGCCTTCACCAAGTACTCCCATGTTCATGCAGTGGTGGTTTCTGATGATCTTTCTTTTCCATGATGAGGCTGCCAGTCCCATGTAAAATCTCATAACATTCACCTTGTACTGGAGCCGCCGTGGCATCGTGGTTAGTGCACTGGCTTCCTAGCTCAGTGGTCCATGGTTCGATCCCCATATGAGGTGGGATTTTTTTAAGTCCGCAAACGGCTCCTGGGTCGACCCAACCCCTATTGGGTGCCAGAGCAGCTTCTGGGAAGGTAAAGGTGGCCGGCGTGATGCTGACCACATTACCCCTAGTGTGCGGATGGTCGAGAAAATATGGGCCTAACACCATATTCCCAATATGCCTCAATGGGCGTGTAACGGGATCCTTGTACGACAAGCCTGAGGGTGCAGTTGCCCTGTTCTTTCTTTGTCTCTGCAGACACCCCCTGTAATTGTAACTAACTGTAACTGTAACTAACCGTAACTAACTGTAACTGTAACTAGACGGGGCATATCAAAACTTTGATTACAAAAATAAAAAGTGAAAAGAATGCAAGAGATAAAATGCACAGCTTTCTAATCGCTGTAAAAATGTTATGCCACATGGCTGCACGTGCTGAGCTGTGTTCAGGAATGAAAGTAAGAAGCTCAGGCTCTGAGACCTCCAACTGGCTGAAAGTAAGGATTCCATGATTTTAGAGACATTAATACGGGCAGAAAGAAGGAAGAATATTTGTTTAATTACTTAAATGAGAAAATAATTTGGTGGACGGTTATAAGTGTAAAGCAATGTGGAATGAATTATCGTTAAAAGGAACATTCTTGCATTTCTTCACTTTCAAGCTATTTCTTATCTCTCATTCTTCACTTACCAAACACAAGAATGAATAAGGTATTTAACGATACAACCCAGAACACATGTTCCTGAAAAAAAATAAAAACCAAATGTTTACTGAAAGTTATCTCACATGATATTTTTTTTAAATTACTTACCCAACAATTACTTTATTTTTGTCTGTATGTAAATGTAATTCTGGCAGAGTTCATCTACATATATGAATATACATTTATTATGCGACTTAAAAGAAAAAAAGTTTCTAGGTGTCAAACCTATATAACCTTAGCATGATCAACAAGAAATAAGTTCAAAAGAGAAAAAAGAAAGAAAAAAAACTACCTACACTTGCATACCTACTTTCTGCACTGATCACATATCTTGGATCTTATAACTACTATACTGTTCAAAAAAAGAAACGCATAGCTACTGAAGGCACACACATAGCCATAATTGTGACATTCAATAACTTTTTTAATTTAATGAGTTAATTGTTCAAATTGCACACAAGAATACCTTAGGGTTCAACCAATCAATTGACAGTTGTTTTGCATCTGGGTCATGAGAGTTTTTTGGCGTACAGGCTTTCCCGTTAGTATGGTGTGTGGCCTCCTCTTGCATCGATCAGCGACTGGCATCTCCTGGGCATGGATGCGATCAAAGGTCTGATGTGGGCCTGTGGGATGGCTGCCCACTCTTCCTGGAGTGCCTGGAACAGATCACGACGATTGGCTGGAGCAACGTCTCGGCGACAAACACGTCTATGCAGCTCGTCCCACAGGTGCTCAATCGGACTCATCTCTGGAGACAGGGATGGCCAGGGAAGGGTGAGAATGTTGTTGGCAATCAGGAACTGCGTGGTCAACCGTGCACAATGGGGTCTGGCGTTGTCCTGTTGAAACACAGACCTTTGGGCAGCCAAAAGTGGAAGGACATGGGGTCGAAGAACTTCATTGACGTATCGTTGCGCATTCAAGCCTCCTTCAATGTGCACCAATTGACTCCTTCCGTTGTAACTGATCATTCCCCACACCATTGCACCTCCACCACCGTGGGGCAGAGCTTCATCAATGCAATTTTGGGCAAAACGTTCATTTCGCCTACGGTAGACCCTACATCTATCATGATGCTGCAACAAAAAGAAAGATTCGTCACTAAACCAGACACGTCTCCATTGATTGTCAGCTGCCCAGGGACGATGCTGGTTGGCCCAAAGAAGTCGATTTTGGCGATGGCGGCGCGTAAGGACAGGTCCTCGGTGAGGTCGTTGTGCCCAAAGTTCAGCGTCATGCAGTCTATTCCGGACAGTTTGGTTAGACACATGACGTCCTGCAGGCAATGACTGGGCAGTTGAGGAAGCTGTTGTAAACCTGTCTCTGAGGTGACGAAGCCGAATAAAGCGATCCTCCGCTGCTGTTGTCACTCTGGGTCATCCACTGCGATGCCGGTCTTCAACTGAGCCAGTGGCTTGGAACCGGTGCCAAAGTCGACTGATGGTACTCTGATGCACGTTTAGATACCTGGCAACCTGACTTTGATTTTCGCCTGCATGCAGTCGGCCAATAGCAATGTTCCTTAAATTTATCGATAGAGATGCCATAAATGTCTGCTTGAAAATGAAATGAATTTTGTGTGTGTAGCGTTATCCTTTTATAGGGTTTCAGTTGCGTAGTCAGTGAATAGTGTTCACCCCAAATTTTGTTGCTTTCACGTGCGCGCAACATGAGCTGTGGTCAAAAATTTCGTCATAAACACTATTGACCACTGCGTTGTAACGATTACAAAAACGAACGCAATTCAGGTCAACACGTGCATTTGACACTGTAAAGAACATTTGAGGCTGGTTTTTATATACCCTAGCACCAAATTTTACTTACAAACTCATAAAAACGCGCCCTCGAATAGCTATGCGTTTCTTTTTTTGAACAGTATAGTTCAGATAAACAAGGTATATCACTCACATAAGAGATAACTGTGTCACTTACCAAGAATACCAGAGAGCCATCCAGACCAAGGAGCTAAATCAAAGAGAGAAGAAAAAATAAAATCTTTAATTACACAACCACTGTGCTCGTACAATGATTATTATTTTTAATACGTTTCAAACAATCACTCAAGATGTTTAACAATCAATGTATGTGTCAAACAAATATATCACTCCAGATAAGTGTCAAAACACCACTTCAAATGTCTAGTAATAAACTTATGTTGTGACAAAACTGTCACTCCAGATGTCTATCAATTAATGCATGTGTCTAACCACATTTTTCAGATTCTCATCTTTTTCACTCATAGTGCTGTACACAGCCAGGTAATGTTCACCCTGAGCAACGTCCAAATCCTAACGTAACTTTCGTTTACTTTGTACTTGGTATCGGAGTTTATTTTGTGCCGGAGCGTTTTAACTTTATTGGATACGCTGATCAAGCACAGTCCGAGCCAACGGCATCAGAATAGGTGTCCATCGCCGGTCGAGGTCATTTGTGCATCAAATGGTCATGATACCTACTTTCTTGTTAACTCTGATACCAAGTACAAAGTAAACGAAAGTCTTAGACGGCGCTAAGGGTGAACATTACCCACAGCCACACCTGCAGATGGTCCCCCTTGAAGAAGCCTGTGCCAAAGCACAAACTCTAGCAGCAGTGGTTTCTGTAGCCATTTGTTGAACATGAAGTTTCCAGCAACACACACCACTTTATATTAGTCACATTTGACAAGATGTCTGAGGGAGATCATTTCAGATGCCTCATAAATAATGTTATCATCATCATTTTCCTGTTTGCTCCATATTGGGCCTGCAGGCACCACTACAGCTGGTCCTCCTAGCAGGTAGCCTGCATCAAGCATTCACATGATAACATGCAGCAGTGGTTTATGTTGCAATTTATTTTACATTGAGGAACATGCATTTGCATTTTAAATTTTCATTTCTGCATCTTTCAAAGTTTTCAAAAGCAGTTTAAGGAGCCGTGCTGGTGTAATGGTTACCACACTGCGCTGGCGATTGGGTGATCCAGGTTCAGGCCTGGGCGAACACATTTAACTCTTAGTATACGAGCGGCCTTTTAGAAAGGCCGACGATCGATCCCCGTTTTACGGCCGCGGGTCTGTGAGGAGATTTTAAAAAAGAATAGAGCTACTGTTTCCTCAGGTATCATGTAATGGTATGTTAGGGTCTGACAACTTCACCACTTCAAATAAATTCTTTCAGAAATTATCACTGCAAGATCACACATATAAAAGCACAAAGAAGCTAACAGGCAAATACAAGCAATCAAATTGCCTCATTACAGACAAGAATGGAAAACTTCTTAGCAATATACATGAGCTAATGAAGAGGTGGATGGAATATTTTGAGGACCTTCTCAATAGACCAGTTCCACAAAATTCATCCAGACATCCAGCCAACAGAAGAAGAGCTACAAATTAACTGTGAAAGACAAACAAAGGAAGAAATAAAGAAAGCAATAAAGCTTCAAAGAGATGGAAAAACTGATCCAGATGGCATTCCAGCAGAGGCCTTCAAAGCAGATATGGACACAGCTACAGAGATTTTATATAAGTTACTTGGTAAAGTTTAACAACCCACTTCTGTCAACGAAAAACTGTTTGGAGTTGTCAGGAACCTTGAGTTGACGCCTGCCTTTATTAGAGTCATTAACGTGGAAGTCTGAAGGCGAACAGAGAAGACTTGGTAAAGTCTGAGAGAGGGAAGAAATATATCTGGTTAAGCTGCCTAAGAAGGGAAACTTGAGTGTACAAATTATAGAGGAATAGTGTTCCTATTGGATGGCCGCCAACCGAGCAAAGTTAAAGCAGTTTGTTGCTGCCCTATAAGACACCACCAGGCGCAATGGCCACTAACTGCCTTGACAGTCGGCAGCTAAGGATCAAAGAAGAATATTCCTATCCGTGCTAGGAAAAGTATTAAACAGGATCATCCTTGAGAGATTAAAAGAGTCCATAGACAAGCAACTGAGACATTAACAAGCAGATCAGATAGCCACCTTGAGAATAATAGTGGAACAAAGTCTAAAATGGAACTCACCTCATTACATTGGGGGTTTTTATTTTATTTTATCGTACGCCCGCTATTACTCGAGGCAAAATCTCCGGTTAGTATGTCTAACCTGAGAATGATTTTACGTGAGTATCCCTTTTCCATGTACGCTGACAGGTGTCCTCTCGCCTCACTGGATTTGAGAACTATGAAAAGGCATTTGACTGTGTAGACAGATAAACCCTTTGGCAATTGATGAGGCATTATGAAGTTCCCCTGAAGATCATTAATTTAATAAAGAAAACTTATAAAGACATGACATGCAGAGTTCTTCCTGAAGGGCAACTTACAGAACCATTTGAAATTAGAACTGCAGTGTGACAGGGATGCCTCTTGTCTCCATTTCTTTTCTTACTAGCAATAGACTAAACATCGACGACATATAGCAGAAATGGAATCTAGTGGAATCTGACTAAACAACTGGATGATCTAGTTGCTCCCAGGGCAAGAGTGGCAGAGGTAGATGAAGAAACACGTGGAGAAGAGAGCTGGAGACAAGAAGTGAAAATGATGAGGAGAATGTGGAAAGAACTTGACAAAAGGACTTGACATGTGCCTGTTGAAGGCCTATGCTCCTTGGGGAGCTGAGGGTAATGAATGAAAGACAATATGCCTGAGGGTGGAGTAGTCCTATTCTTTCTGTCTCTTCAGAGACCTGCAGGAGCTACACGGGCACTCTCTCCCATGTCAATTCCTCCGCAGCCCGGTCCCACTCTATTGGGTTCCAATTATTATCATCTGTAAGAAAGGAAAGATGAAAAATAACAGAGAGATGACACTCAAATACACCTGGTAATGACAGAGCAGACAGATTAGCAAAGAAGGGAACAAGACAAGAACAACCACTCACAGCAACAACTCTTCAAACAGCCAAATCACTCAAAGGAACAACAAAGAAACGTGGCTGAACAGATAGGCCATGGGAAACACAGAGAGAGAGGTTTACAGACATATGGCCGGTCCTGATCCTAATGACAACATCAGCCACCTTACAAGGAGGGATCAGAGCACCATTTTTCGGCTCAGAACACAACATATACCACTCAACAATTAGTTGAACAGAATCCAACCACAACACTCTCCAGAGTGCCAGCTATGTAACCACCCCTACGAAACTGTTGACCACCACCTCTTGAGTGTCCAGCACTCAATGATGTTAGAAAAATACTCCTTCAGGCCTTCAACAAATACATGCCAAGTCTTCCTGTCCTGTGCCATCCGCTCAAGGTCTTTCCATGTTTTCCTCATCATTTTCACCTCTGTATCCAGTTCTCTTCTCCATGTGTTTTTTGGTCTACCTCTGCCTCTTTCCCTGTGGATTCCAAAACAAGGACTGCCTTGTGATGCTATCAACAGGTCTACTCAATGTGTGTCCTATCCATCGTCAGCGTCTTCTTCTCAACTCTTGTTCCACTGGCACTTGTCTGGTTCTTGTCATCAATTCCACATTTGTGACTTTGTCATACCATTTCAGTCCTTCTATTCTATGCAACCACCCGTTTATAAAAGTCTGTAGCTTTTTGGTTGTTTCTGTTGCTCTCCATGTCTCAGAGCCATATAATAGGACTGACTTGACATTTGAGTTGAAGATTCTTATTTTCATGTTGGACTTGATTTCTCTTGTTCTCCATATGTTTCCCAATGCAACGAAAGCTCCTCTTGCTTTTTGTATTCTTATTTTGATATCATTGTCTGTCCATTCAACTTTGTCTACATTACTGCCAAGATATGTGTATGAATTCTACATCCTTTAGTGGTGTTTCTTCGAGTTCAACCTTGTTATCATTTCTTTAATTATCCTATACTGATGCTATATCATCTCATAATTTGAATATTTACACCTTTTCGAGTATAGAGCCACCACTGCAGTTGGTTCTATTGCAGGAAACCTGCACCAAAGAGTTCATGTGTTCTTGATGTGGTAGTTTCCATAGCAGTTTATTTTACATAATGAGGTTGCTGTCCCAGGCACAACCTTATATTAGCCACCTCCTAAGGCATGCCAGTGCTATATACAACAAACCAATAAAATCTACTCATGTTAAGCAAACCTACAATAAACACACCTTGTGCAGCTGCATTGTTTCCATTATTAACATCCTCTCCAATCACCTCATCAGCCTCCACAACATCAGCCCCTCTTTCATTCTCTCCTTCAACAACAGGCTCGGCTGGCTCCTGGGCTGCGTTAATAATGGCTGCTCCATTTCCTCCACCTCCACCAGCCAGGCCACCAATCAGATTCAAGTTGTTGAAGCCAGCACCAGCAAGCTCATTATTCTGAAATAATAACAAAAGAACAACTTTCATCATATAGACCAAATGGTACCAGTATCGCTGTTTCTCATACAGACCAGACAGTACTGGTACCACTACCTTGCAAACCTACTAGACAGCAATAATGCTACAATCTCTTATTTAAACCAGACCGTACTAACACTACTGTCCTTCACATTGAACTAGGCAGAACTAATACCACAGATACAAATAAAGACCATGAAGCATAAAGTTCAATGTTACCCGCTGAGCATTATTGGGAAGACCTAGTTGCTCTAGCCACTCAGGCCCCCCACCATGTAGGATCTGCTCACGCAACCAGACCAAGCTGATAAATGCACACAAAGTGCAGGTCACTACCAAACACCCCTGAAAGCAGTCTCCAGCCAGGTTCTCCCTAAAGAGAGTACAAGTCATTTATTAACTTAAACACACAAGAACAATTATATCAATAATTCTAGATTTAACCAATCATGAATAAACATATGAACATACATCGCGATAATAGATTTTCCTAAAGCAACATCTACACATAATAACATGATATGCAGAATTGTAAAATCATTACCACTAATTTACACCATAAACATACATTTAAAAATCACAATCCTTAGCTGGTCTATCAACTGAACTGTCAAACTTGTACAATTTAATTATAAATACAACTCTAAAACCAGTTAACATTAATTACATTATAATTTGGACACTAAAATTATGAGCACGGATTACACTATCAACGGAATTTTAAATTGCTATTAGTATTTATTGCACTAGATCAAGTATGTTTAAAGTGCGATGTTGACAAAATGAAACAACAAAACTATCAAAATATGCTTGCAGCCTATGCAATTGAGTAACAATTACAGGTTTAGCCTGACAATGTGCAAAAACCAAGTAACATAGTGACACTTACGTAGACAACATATCTAGAGGTAAAGTGAGCAAGGAGCTGACAGAGCCTGTAAATAAACATCTGTAGATTCGACCTGAAATTTGCGAGCAAAATGGCTTTGAAATGATGTTACACAAGGGATATAACTCTAAACCACAGAACAAGGGACTTAACGTCAAATCACAAAACAAAACTTTTTAGACCACTAACACTTCTCGCCTTCAGCATTTCCAGGACAACATACACTATCAAAGGCTTTCTAGCATTTGTAGTAAAAATATTTACCACTTAAATATTTCACATTTAGTAATTCTAGACAAAACATACCTACAAGCAAGTGTTTTTTAACAGAATATCTCACAAATATTGCCTACAATTTTCAGTCTTTCTATTCTTAAATGCATTTCTAATTAACATACAGCTTATGCCTGATTTCTTGGGTGAGCAATGTTTTAAAGGGAGGACCACTCTGATGGATACTTTTTTAATAAAAGTTTAATAAAAAATAAAATAAAATTTGCATTAGTTCAGTTCCCAATAATCTGACATCTCTTGAATCTAGAAACAGCAAATTAACTACTGGAATATGTTATAATAAAAGGTTTATTTTGACTTTGAAAATTGTACAGTATGATAAAACTTTCACATACACAATTTATCAAATTCAGACCTGCATTTCCCACAGTGACCAGGATCTATACCCAGGTCATTTATTCCCAACAAATACTACTGTTATTAATGTTATGATTACTGACAATCTGGACTTGTGAGACTATATGATGTACTGTGAACTGTATTCATCAGTGCCTACTCTGTGTGTGTGATATTTTACACATGGGTAAACTGTACAACACAATCATGGTCTACACATAAACTATCATATGTGCCTACTCTTCTTCTTCTTCTTCTTCTTCTTCCGTCCTTAGCCAAAGACCGACCAAGCAGTCAGAGGCCATCACGCCTTGTGGCGTCTTAAGGGCAACAGCAGATTGATTTTCTCTGCTGTAGTTTCCCATCACGCCTAGCGGCGTCTTTAGGGCAACAACAAATAATGTGCCTACTCTGTGTGTGTGATATTTTACACATGGGTAAACTGTACACCACAATCATGGTCTACACATAAACTATCATATGATATTTTTGATAATTAACAAGTAGTCAATTATTATATGATTTATATATGTTATTTCAAGAACTTGTTAAATTCCAAATTTTGAATCATTCTGATGAAGCATGCACCGGTCAACCTACACACAAAGTCTGTAAGTAGTGTTAGAGTATATCTTTGAATATTCGTTTCCTAAAGCATTTTTAAAAAATATATATATAATTTCAGTTTTAGTCTCGGAAATCTTACAAGCCCATAGCTTAAATACCAAACACTCCATTGCCTTACTGTTTTGTGCACACTTCTTCTTCTTCTTCTTCAGTCCTTAGCCACCGACCGTCAAAGCAGTCAGTGGCCATTACGCCTAGTGGCGTCTTAGGGCAACAGCAGATAGGTTTTCTTTGCCATTGTTTCCCATCACGCCTATTGGCGTCTTTAGGGCAACGGCAAATCAATCCATTTGCTGTTGTTTCCGTAATCGAAGTGACTGGCAAACGGGTGATCAGCCCGTTGGTTTTGTGCACACACTCACCACATAATATTCTCTACTTTTATATTTCAATTGTGTGTGTATTTCCATGTTTTGCATATTTATTGTTACTACAGCTGTACTTAGGTTATTATTATCCATACATTTCCATGTACATATTCATTCATTGTCTTCTAGTTTATAGTTATTTATCTTGAGGTTTCTATTACTGTTCTGTTTCATTGCCACACGCCTCTTTTGTCACCAGCTACTCCTTTTTAATATTGTTCCTAGCTTGTCACTGTTTTCTCATGACAGTGAGAATTTACCAGAGTGTGGGACTAGCAATTTAGTGGGACTTAAATTAGTAATCCGGGTCGACCCATTGTTTCAGCCTGCTCTTGTCACACTGAACGTATCTCTGAATTCCTGGATAGTATTTTGCAACCCTTAGTGGCCAATCTACCTTCTTACTTGAAGGACACCACCCATGCTATCATTACCTTCGATTCCATACAATTCACGCCTGACCTCACATACTGTCTTTTCCTTCTGGATGTTTGTTCACTTTATACTTCTATTACACATTCTGATGGTCTTAAAGCACTACAATTTTTTTCTCGACCGACGCACTGACCTTACTATTAGCAAAGGTCCTCTTCTTCGCCTTGCGGAATTGGTTCTTACTCTCAACTCTTTTGAATTCAATGGTCAGTTCATTAATCTAATTAGTGGAGTTGCTATGGGCATCAAAGTGGGCCCGAGTTATGCTTGCCTCTTCATGGGTCACTTTTAATATTTGGTACTACAAAGTTACGATGGACCATTACCTGAGTTTTACCATCGCTATATTGACGATGGAATTGGAGTCACAGACATGTCTGAAGTTAACCTCCGTAGATTCTTTGACTATGTTGACAATTTCCATCCTGCCATCATTTTCACTTCTCAAATTTCTACCACTTCAGATAACTTTCTTGACCTTACTGTCAATATTACTCCTTCTGGCCATACTACTGCTGTCTTTTATAAACCTACTGAAGCTCATGGTTTTCTTCTTTACACCTCTTCTCACCCTCTCAGCTGTAAAGATTCCATTCCCTTTTCTCAACTTCTACGCTTATGTCGGATATGTCACGATGAAGATGATTTCCGTGAACGAGCTCAAGAAATGCGAGTTTTTTCGTCGACGTCACTATCCTGAAAGAGTATTATCTGATACTCTTAATCGCATTAGTTACGTTACTCATCAGGTGGCACTTACTGCCAAACCTACTACTACATCTGACAGACTCAAACTTGTCTTAACTTTCCACCCCCACTGTTTGGCAGTGAAAAACATTATGTTTCGTCATCTGCCTATTCTCCACGCTGATCCTGATACCAGAGAGTTGTTTCGTGATACCCCTTTGGTGGCATACCGTAGGGATACGAATTTTAGGGAATTCTTGTACACAGTCGCTTGAGACAAACCAGTCCTTCTCACTTTGGTACTAAACCGTGCCAACACCGCACATGTAAGACCTGTCCTTTTATACTCCAAACTCAGTCAGTTTCTTTTCCAAACGGTAAATTTGTCATTAGTCTTTCACGTGCGAATCAATAACCTGATTTATGCTATCATCGGCAAGAGGTGTGGCACTACCTATATTGGTGAAACTGGCAGACGTTTGGAAGACAGGTTTCGTGAGCACTTAAATGACATTTATCATGGCAAACCTTTACCGGTGGCCCTTCATTTCAATAGGCCTGACCATTCAGGTAATTCTGATATTCATGTCCCTGCCCTCCTTTCATGTGTCGGTGATGACTGAACTCGCTTTTCGTTGGGAGAATCGTCTCATTTTTCAAATAGGCGTTTAGGGACCTCAAGACGCAGCAATAGAGACCGCAGTCAGCGACTCATAGCTTGACTGCCTGCGTCAGGACTAGCGAACCAGAGCTGGTCAAGACCGTGCTCCACCTCCACGTGGTGGTCCTGGAAACAGAATGCAGCAATGCAGGCTGGCTGAGCGAGCACGGATCGCAATGGGAAGGCAAACCCGGTCCTAAAAAATGCCGTGCAGAAGTCGGATGTGTCGACCGAAAGGTGCAGATATCACAGCTACGTTGTAAACAGACACAACGCAACCACCGTCCTTTTCAGGGCGAACGAAGAAGAAGAAGAAAGAAGAAATAGGCGTTTTATCTCCTGCGGGCCTTAATGTCCAGCATCATTTTGAATAAATTCTGGTGGCTTCTCTCTCTGTCTCATACTTCTTTATTTCTTCTGTCGTTGTTTTTCTGATCTATCTTTGTTTTTGCTTTGGTTCGTTTCGTATCCTTTTGTATCTTTTTAGCAGTCACTAGCTCATATGTCACTTCTGCATGACGCTCGTTTTCACAGCCATCTTAAGTGTTTCATTCTTGGATCCAGCTAAGTGACTTTTTACTTGTTTTAATTGTGTTGTTCATTCCTGTCTTCGTTTCGCTGAATATTTACTTTCTTGTTTCGATATGTCTTTCTGGTTTTACGATTTTCTTGCATTATTATTGTTCTCGTTTTGATCAGCACCGTTGTTCCATCTGCTTGTATCGCTCATTTGGTGTGTTCTTCATCATCACATATTTTTGTAGTACCTATATGTAATTCTTGTCCTTGTCACCTGTTCGTAACTGTGGCTGAAGAAGGGTAAAACCCGAAACATCCCTTGTTTCCTGTGTACCGTTAACTTGTAAAACTGATTTCATACCATTTTATTTTTTAATTTATTTGACTAGCAATTTTCCCTTGCAGCTCATATAATCTTTTTATATCTTATCCACTTAGATTTTGTTCTCATTTTTTTTAATCTACTGTTTTTTGTGCATTCGTCCTTGACAAAGACTTTGCGGTCACAACACAGACCATTTCTTTGTCCTTTGCCTTATTAAGATTTAACATGTATTTTTATGTAGCTGACTGTCAAGCATACTACAGCATTGGCCAATATCTGCATTTTTTTTTTTTTTCTAACCAGCGGCACTTGAGCTTTCCAGCTCTTTTTGGCCCAATGACATGTCATTGCGAGGCTGGGGAGCCAGTGGACTTTCCTTCCAACCCGGTCAGGAGCTTTGCTCCTTCCCATCCACAGAGGGTTTATCTGCAGGAGCCGTTCAGGTTATTCAGTCAAATTCCCGGTCGATGACACTCCTACAAATGCCGGCGCCCGGGCTTGAACCTTGAAAACCTGGTCACTAGCGCAACGTCTTAACCATTACACCAGCGCGGCTCCCATATCTGCATTAATATGATCTTGGTTTTAAGAGATACCTGTCCAATTTGGTCAGTTTAGCTAGAAATGCATTTGTCTGCAAAAACAAAATGGATTCCATTCCAGCAGCCTAAAAAAAACCCACATGAAACTCAGCAAGTTGTATAAAGAAGTACATTCTACATAAATTATTACTTACATGCAGTAAGTGGAACAACACCCAGCCAAGCAAAAGCCACTAGTGTATAGTGAAACCAGTATCTTATGGCCCGAGCCATGCTAGTAACCAACCCACTGACAATGTCCTTAATAGGGAGGCGATTAGGCATGTCCGGGGAATAAACTGAAAACATAAAAAACAAGAAGTTTATTATAAAACAAAATTTAATTTTAGTATAATTATGTACAATTATATAAGCAATTATTTTTTATCTGTATACCTGAGACAGAACATTTCTCCATGCATGTTTCTATTATATTATATAATTAAAATTTCATGTCATTAACTGTTATACCAAGAAATCCCCCCCATTCCCAGATAACTTTTGATCATTGTAATCAGTGTTTAAAAGATTATAAATCGTTGTTACTTACAAGCCACTTACCATGAGTATGGTAGAATTATTTTTTAATATTCTAAATTTCAGAGTCACTGTAAGTAATTTTTTTGGGGATAATTAAAAAACAAAGCTCAGAAGTGGCAACTGAAAGGTGTAAAAACATACTTGCTTAATCAGATGTATTTCATATTTGATGACTGTCAACAAAAATCTCTCACAGTATGTCTTCATCATAGTGTATCTACTTTGAATATCCACAATTTCTAGATGTCTCATGTATTCTTTAAACATGAAATTATCTAGTGGCTGTATAAATCCTTTGTTTCTGTATCTTACTTTCAACATTCAATCATAACTGTGATTGACAGAACAATGCACTCACTTGGGGTAAATGAAAATCGATGTTTACAAAGTTCACAATACTCTTTTCTGCTGTATTTGAGCCACTGTACCAAGCTGTGGAAAAAAAAAGGACTGCTGTCAGACTATATAAAATGGTGAGGTAAATGCAGATGTGTAGTACTGGGGAGTCTTACCTAGATAGTGGACAAAAAATCAAAGGCCCATGTTATGACCTTGTGTGTGTACGTGTATACAGAATACACTGAAGCACTGAAGTAGAGAATACATCTACTTTAGAAATGTCTTAATATCTGAAGGCAGATGCATATGTGAAGACAAGAAAATCAAAGGCAAAGAAAGTATTCCACAGCATTAAACTTTCATTGTGATGAATAAGACTGTCATGGCAATAAGGACAAGTTTTACAATGTCACATACTTTATTGATGTATACCGCTCCACCTATGTCCCAGTCTTATTTTATGGATGCGAGTCATGGGCAATGACTATAACCTACAAAAACCAGCTCCAAACCTCAGAAATGAGGTATCTGAGGAAAGCGGTTGAAGTAACAAGAGAGACATGGTCCGCAACCAGACGATATGTCATGGTCTAAAAACCCAGCCCCTGCAGACCCAAGTGGAACAGTCCCAATTACAATGGTTTGGCCATGTCTGCAGAATGGGAGATCAGATATCGTCACAAATATGGGAAACCAAGAGCCAGGGATCCAGACCTTCAGGACAAACCAGAGTTCGCTGGGAGGACAACATTAGGCAGTCTCTGAAGGACCAAGACTGGAACCAGGCCAGGAGGAAGACAGCCGATGGGATAGTATGGCGCTCTCTCTAGCAAACCTCTATACGCCAGGGTAGAAGATGAACGACTAAGTAAAATAGTAAGTAGCAAATGTGATCAACCCCAATATATCAAATGAATATGATAACAAAACTACAACTCATGAGTAAGAGATGAGACTACAGATTACTACAATGTGTGGCAGAAAAATTTATGAGTTTCTTAGTATGCATTGTGTACATCCGGCGGCGGAAGTCACTTTCTGTTCAGCCACGCGGTCATCAACAGACAGCGATTTTGATAGAATTTCGGTTCTTGCCTTCAGGGAAGTACCCAGTTTTTATTTTATTTAGTTTTTATGTGTCCTATCTAGCCTTCACCTTCTTTCCTTTCCTGACGAAGGCCTTGTGGCCGTAACGTAGACTATTTTCTTTGTCTTTTGTCCTCGTAAGACGAATCACCTTTTTTCGATTTTTTTTCAAACCCATCCAGAAAAATTTAGAAGACTTACAAACCACAAGACTCGCAAACTACTAAACGAATGACAGATAGTAATGATATGGTCAAGCAGACTTCAGAGTAGCTCCTTTGCACAAGTAATATAAGAACTTGTGCCCTTAAACCAGACCTAATACAAAGGAGCACCAGTAATGATATGCAGCACATTTCCGTCATGGAGGAGAAAAAGGTTCACTGAATGGCTTGGCAATGAACCAGAAGAAATGGAAAAAGGCACCCGAATAGACGCAGAAAGGAAGCATATACTAAGGAATACATTAAAAAGGATTATATATATATATATATATATATATATATATATATATATATATATAATATATATATATATATATATATATATATATATATATATATATATATATATATATATATATATATAGAGAGAGAGAGAGAGAGAGAGAGAGAGAGAGAGAGAGAACGAACGAACGAACGAACGAACGAACGAACTTTATTTTCAAAGGGTTAAGAATTGGGCCCGCAGAGAGAGAGAGAGAGAGAGAGACACACACACGCATGCACACACACGCGAGATATATATATTCTGCCAAGTAATTCTGCATATTTTATATTACTCTCAAGCATACCCTGTTTAAGTTTTATTCGTACTTCTATTCAAAACACATACATTATGTCAGGTTAACCCATTTCTCTATTTGTTCAATTCTATTACTTTATAATATCTTTTGGCCGAGTCCATAACTCTATAAAGAAAACAGATATCTTCTTACCAGTCTTGGTGGACATATTTGATACTTCCAGTACACACACAAGGGTGATATAAAGGCTTGTCTCCTGTTCCTTCACACCGGCAGACGCGACATATGTCTGCAAATGTCATTATATATTTTTTTTAACAATCAATTAATAGTATTTACAGAATGACATAACAGCATTTATGTGTTACTGACATGTTTTTTTTCTTCCAAAGAAGGGTGCCTTTTCCCATTTCTTCTGGTTCATTGCCAAGCCATTCAGTGAACATTTTTCTTGCATTGAACAAGTTTGCAAGTTTCAATAAAAACCTTTTCTACCCAATTTATCAATAAAATCTAAGGTACATATGTGCACACATATCAATGTTCACACAATAAACTTTTGTTAATTATAACATGTACAACTATGTAATGTGCTAGTCCACTGTAAATAACACAGTTAAATGAGTACTAACTGTACCTTATTTAATTTCTTGTATGAACAATAAACACCAAAACTAACAAAATCAAGAAGCTGCAGCGGTTTGTACGTATATATGAACAGCCTTTTGTGGATATCTGTACATGTGTATGAATAACAAACCAGACTACTCTTTCAGCATGTTAGGCAATGTGTACATGTCGGCAGCCTTCTAGGCTACTAATACATTTGTACAAACAACCTGCTGGGCTACTCATACGTTTCTACAACAGCCTGCTTGGCTATTCAAATATATGGACAGCCTGCTTGGCTACTTGTACATATATACAAACAGTCTGCTGGCCTACTGGCCACTTGTACAAACCGCCTGCTGGGATATCCATATACATGGACCTGGGTACGAATGATCTGCATTGTTTCTATATACAAAACATTTGTTTTCTGAGGTTTAAAAACTGCTAAGATGCTTGTAAATTTGTACAAGCAGCCTGCTGGGCTACTCATACATTTGTTCAAATAGTCTGCTGGGCTACTCATACATTTGTTCAAATAGTCTGCTGGGCTACTCATACATTTGTTCAAATAGTCTGCTGGGCTACTCATACATTTTTCACATAGTCTGCTGGCCTACTCATACATTTGTTCAAATAGCCTGCTGGCCTACTTGTATATTTGTTCAAATAGACTGCTGGGTTACTCGTACATTTGTTCAAATAGACTGCTGGGTTACTCATACATTTGTACCAATAGCCTGCTGGGTTACTCATACATTTGTTCAAATAGCCTACTGGGCTACTCATACATTTGTACAAATAGTCTTCTGGGTTACTTATACATTTGTACAAACAGCCTTCAGTGCTAGTCATAAATTTCTACAAACAGACTGCTGGAGTATTCAAAAATTGTACAAACAGACTGCTGGAGTATTCAAAAATTGTTACAAACAGCCTGCTGGAGTACTCATACATTTATACTAAGTCTTCTGTGCTAGTCATAAATTTGTACACACAGCCTGCTGGAGTACTCATACATTTGTACTAACAGCAAGAGATAGCAAAACTTGCTGCCCGCTATGAAATTATGTGTAAAACAGACAGGATCTTATGCTGAGTTGTAATTTTAATGTGGCATAACATTTTACGTAATAATTGTCTTTATTTTGATTAGGTGGATAGGAGGGTGGAAGGGGAGTATAGTGAACTGGAGGCAACCATATTGGTCTATTTTTGGCAAGTGGCTATTATTACGAACAATGTATGTAATTATGGCGTTTACACGGTTAGGACTATGCACGAGATGATATATAAAAATCATGACCATTCGATGCACAAACGACCTTGACCGGCGATGGACACCTATTTTGATGCAGTCGGCTCGGAATTATGTGCTCGATTGGCGTATCCAATAAAGTTAAAACGCCCCAGCACTGAACATTCAGCTAACGCGCGAAACATGGAGGGGGTTTAAGGTTAGGTCTATGTGTGCAATTTCGCGTTTCACTGGGTTTTTTTTTGGGGGGGGGGGGGGGGGGGGGTTGGGTGGGGGGGGTGTGGGGGTGGTGGGGGGGGGGGGGTGGGCGGGTGGGGGGGGTGGGGGGGGTGTGGGGGGGGGGGGGGGGGGGTGTTAGGTCTATGTCTACATTTTCGTTTTTAACTGTAGGTCTATGTCTGCATTTTTGTTTTTGAACACGTCCGCTATCATTTTGACACATAATTTTGCTGCAGTTCGCACGCTAACCTTGACCCAAAATCCGACGCTTTTTGAGTTTGCACTGTCGGAAACAAAAAAAAAGCCTCCAAGCCGAGGAGTGTTCGCGCACGGTCAAGCAGAAATAGGGTGTGGGGTGTTGGGGGGGGGGGGGGGGGGGGGGGGGGGGGGGGGAATTTAGGTTAGTGTTAATAGTGAGTATTTTACAGTGTGTCGAAGAGATACTGTTACATGTGCGGTATCGATAGCGTTCAGGCAAAATGGCTGACCTTGTTCCACTATTCTTCCACTTTACCAATTGGAGTGAAAATATAGTTTGTTCGTTCGTTCGTTCGTTGTCTGTCTGTCTGTCTGTCTGTCTGTCTGTCTGTCTGTCTGTCTGTCTGTCTGTCTGTCTGTCTGTCTGTCTGTCTGTCTGTCTGTCTGTCTGTCTGTCTGTCTGTCTGTCTGTCGGTCTGTCTGTCTTTCTGTCTGTCTGTCTGTCTGTCTGTCTGTCTGTCTGTCTGTCTGTCTGTCTGTCTGTCTGTCTGTCTGTCTGTCTGTCTGTCTGTCTGTCTGTCTGTCTGTCTGTCTGTCTGTCTGTCTGTCTGTCTGTCTGTCTGTCTGTCTGTCTGTCTGTCTGTCTGTCTGTCTGTCTGTCTGTCTGTCTGTCTGTCTGTCTGTCTGTCTGTCTGTCTGTCTGTCTGTCTGTCTGTCTGTCTGTCTGTCTGTCTGTCTGTCTGTCTGTCTGTCTGTCTGTCTGTCTGTCTGTCTGTCTGTCTGTCTGTCTGTCTGTCTGTCTGTCTGTCTGTCTGTCTGTCTGTCTGTCTGTCTGTCTGTCTGTCTGTCTGTCTGTCTGTCTGTCTGTCTGTCTGTCTGTCTATCTATCTATCTATCTATCTATCTATCTTTATTTATTTTAAAAACATACTTTAATTATGATGATTATTGCAAATGTTTGATGTTATGTTACTTTTATAATGATAAATGCCTTAATAATGCTTAAAGTAAATGTGAGGATGAAAGGATACAGTATACATGATGAGAGAGAGAGGAAGGGCAGAATGTCAGACGGGCCTGCGTGCCCAATTCTTAACCCTTTGAAAATAAAGTTCGTTCGTTCGTTCGTTCGTTCGAAGAAATAGCAATTTAAAAATAAGAAGTGACTTCTCAATTATCCTGTAGGCTATATATAAATGGTTTACAGTAGAAACAGGGGTGAAACAAGGCTGTATTATGTCACCACTACTTTTTGGAATAGCTATTGATTGGGTTATGAGAAACTATACCCACAATGAACAATTGGGTATAAAATGGACAAATGGAAAATTCCTGGGGGACCTGGATTTCGCAGATGATGTAGCATTCTTAAGTTCAACACCAAGACAATCCCAAGAAGTAATAAATAATTTGTGTCATCTCTCGGTTAAAATTGGTCTCCAAATAAATGCCTCTAAAACTAAAGCTATGAACTTTTCTAACGAGACCTTTGATATCATCTTGAACGGGGAAAAACTACAGAAAGTTGAAAGTTTCAATTATTTAGGCAGTAAAATGACTCAGGATGGTGACACAACAAGAGAAATCCATACTAGAATTGCTTTGGCAGCTAGCGCCTTCAATAGATTATCTAACATTTGGAAATTACGATCATTGAATATACATACCAAGCTTCGTCTGTTTAATTCAAATGTTATCTCAGTGTTAACATACGGCTGTGAGAGTTGGAAAATAACAAAATCATTGGAGAACAAGCTGAATACATTCGAGAACAAATGTCTTAGAAAACTCATGAACATCAGTTGGAAAGAATTCAAGACTAATCGACAAATAAGAGAAGACTCTAGGCAGAAATATGTCTCCGACTATATAAGGAAAAGACGATGGTCATATATCGGTCATGTCCTACGAATGCAAAACAACAGAATACCACTACAGGCGCTCACTTGGGTTCCTGAGGGTAAGCGGAAAAAAGGAAGACCAAAAGAAACACTCAGAAGAACAATAATAAGAGAAGGAAGAACGTTGGGCCTAAATAATGTGCAAGAGCTAAGAGGAGTGGCGTCACAACGAACAACCTGGAGAGCACTGGTTTCTGCCTTATGCGCCGTGTTTGGCGCTTAAAGAATTTATTATTATATTATATATAAAACATTGGTAATTTCCTATCTTTCGTACCTTTTTGCTCCGCAGTGAATATGTATAGTTAGGTGTTGTTTCGTAGTGCTTAGGGTTAGGATTAGGGTTAGGATTAGGGTTTGTGTTAGGGTTAGTGTTAGGGTTAGTGTTAACCATAATACTAACCCTAACCCTAACTGCTACGAAACAACACCTAACTACGTATATTCACTGCGGACCAAAAAGGTACGAAAGATAGGAAATTACCAAACATTTCCACAATTTATTTCATCGTTCTTATAATTTTACACTTAGAACACAAATCCAGGTTTTGCTTTAAATGATATTTAAAACACCAAGAGGGAGACATATCATAGGTGGTTTCACTAAACTACAAGTATAGCGATCTGGCCGCGGATCTGAGACACGATGGGTTCAATGCAAGGGTCATGGCGGTTGAAGTGGGCGCAAGAGGGCTTGTGGCTGCATCAGTGTATGATTTATTGAAACTCTTGGGGCTGAGGGGACAGTCTAGAACAAGGGCACTGAAGAGGCTTAGTGAAACTGCCGAAAAGGCATCAGGCTGGCTGTGGAACAACCGCAATGGGCAATGGAAATCGTGACAATAAACGCTGCGGTACAGAAAACACCAACATTTTTCTAAGTCCACAACGCTGAGTTTTTTTGGTGTACTAGTGAAAGGGCTGTGACTCTGGGGCAACAGGCGACGTATAGGCCTACTATAAGGGGTGTCAGGAACAGAATTTCTGTGGCTTGCGGCGCGCAGGGGCTAAGGCTCGTCAGCTGCACGCTAGTGTCTCAGTGCGTGTCCTTAGTTGTGAAGGGCGACGGAACGAACGGAATAATTTGTCTTCTCTTTGTTACTTTCACAATTGCCTCCACGACTGGCGTTGTGGATTTAAAAGTTGCTACCATAAGTGAAATTGGTTCATTTTCGATACAAGACAACAGGAAGCTGAGACGCTTGGGAGTCATGACCCAAGTGGGCCCGCCCCCCTTAGAGTGTAAAGGAGTAATCGGGCCGAAACACTGATCGGATGGGGGGACACTTCTGATGATCAGATTGCTTCCTGTTGTATCGCTCTGTAGAGTTTCCTACCATCAAACAAGTTAAAAAGTTCAAATGCCCCAACGGCATGCTCACTGTGCCCCAAAAATGTAAGTCACAACATGAGCAGTTCGTTCGTGTATTGCTGATCAATAAATATTAGGCCTAGGCCTATTTTTCAGTTAGGCTATTTACAATGAACCCGAGTTAGGTCTGGATTGTGGTTAGATACGGAAGCGAGACACTTAAATAAGTCGCGCCTGAGTATTGCAGGAATAATTTACTTTATATCAGTTTAAAGTTTTGAAAAATGCTTATGTTCCCTTTGGAATTATAAATATGCTTTAAAACATAAAACAATAAACATGAATACGTACCAAGCTGTCCGTCATCTTCTTGGTCGTCCATATTTGTTTGTGTCCGGTTGTCGTAATCTTTACATACGCAAAACTATCAAACTGTTCTCGCTTTGCTAAACATTATGACTGCATACAAAATTAATAGTTATCAACGATGTAATTATAGAGTGTCAAGACTTATAAAACAAAACTATACCACCATCTGAAATATAGAAATTGTTGTGCAAAATGAATAAAGTTATAACCGGAAGTAGTAATACTATATCTGGTTCTATTTTTTTAAATCTATACTTACCTCACAAAGTAATTATTAATGCCTACAGGTCATATCGTTCTTATTTGTGTGATTAAAATATTAAATATTACAATAAAAAGCTTTAAAGTGAAATATATTGGTATTGTATATTTTATTTTTGTTTAAAAACTGTTTACGACTTTGTAATATGTTTTTCGGCAGTCCTTCGCGTTGTCAATGTAAATAATCTTTCAGTTGCATGAACTGTGTGTTATTTTAAAAAGAATAAACGGGTCAGGCCATAATTAATTTGGCTATTTATCAATTCAGAAAGATCACCATACTGACATGTTTCATAATTAAAGAGTGAATATCCAACACTTTACACTTAAGGCTTGAAAGAGCCAGTGGAAATAACTTGTGCATAGTAGTTTTTCAAGATTAAGTGAAAAAAAAGGGCTAGCAATTTCGCAGTAAACGTATAAAAACCTTAATCAAATATGCACGTAGAAAACTATAATTTTTAGTGTACATAATGTGTTTGATTGATCTGTGACATGAACAACACAGTACAAATATAAACATCACACGTCTCAGTAACAACTTAACATGAAAGACGTTGGTTATTAATGCATGACTAAAATCAAGAATTCATTAGTATTTAGCATCCTGTACGATGAACACAAATGCAGTAGTTCCAAAATCTGAGTCAGGAGTTAGTGAGGAGAAATGGGACAATGATGATCTAGCCACTGTAAGTCAATGGTTAACTAACTTTTTTTTTAAAAAATTAATGATGAAAAATAATCCGTTCAACCTCTGATGGGTTATAATTAGGATATATATTGTTTTCAATTCTAAATAATATGAACAACTGCCTATATGAGAAAGTGGCATCACACTTGTCAAATCATTGTAAATAGGGCAAATCACAATTATGCTTGTATGTTTAAAAAAAAAAACGAACAACATCAAGCAGAAACTCTGAACAAGAATAATATTAAAGTGGAGGGGTGTAAAGGCCTGGTGGTTCCAGTTATATAACTGACATTAACAGATATTTAATTAACTTCTTCTTCTTCTTCTTTCGTTCGCTTGAAATATATTGTCTATATCTGCAATGTTGTTTCTTGTATAAACTTCACTGTCTTTTGTAGTTCATACAGAGGTCCATATAGTTTTGCTTCCAGTGTTGTTTCTCTGGGCCAGTGGGTTTGCCTCAATATATCATATTCGGGGCAATCTTGAAGTACGTGCTCCACAGTCTGGGGTGCCTGTCCACATGTACACATGGCTGAATTGCCAATCTTGAATTTTGTATACATGTGGCTGTGGAGGCGGTTGTGTCCTGTTCTGAGGCGCAGAATAACTATTTGTTCTGATCTGTTTATAGCTTGGTAGTCATCCTGCGTTGATGTTGGTGGCTTTCTGATAGATTTGATCATCTTTTTCTTCTGATGGTACGTAACTGGTACATCCGGTTGCTCGTCTGCAGCACCTTCTTTAGCCAGTCCGTCTGCTCTCTCGTTTCCTGGTATTCCACAATGAGACGGTATCCACTGCATGGCGACCCTGCGCTGGTTGCACAGTTCAGAAAGTAGGGCTTGTATACCTGGCAATTTTCTGGACTGAAGTGCTTGGAGTGCTGATTAACTAACAGACAATATCTACCATGTTGGCCAGTTAAGTGCCTATTGATACCTGACGTTTCACTTTGAGTTGATAACTTTATTTTTAATATAGCCTTAATGTTTGTCACACGTTATTATTTTTGACAAACCTTGAAGCAGGATTGGGTTAGCTTCACGCTAACCTTAACATACATATGGATTGCCACTCAGGCAGCATGGCAGACTGTATCTACTAGTTCCTACTTCTGCTGTCATTAAATATCTAGCTATCATAAGTCATTACCTAGTCATAAAATATCATTCTTCAAGTCATTGGTTATTTCCTCGTTATCAGCATCATCCTTTCCCTTTTTGTCCCTTACGAAGTGTGGTTCCAACATTGCGGCTGGTCCCAGAGGAAGAAGCTTGCACCAAAGGATTCATGTTCTTCTAGTGGTTTCTGAAACATTTTGTTTTACATAATGAAGTTATCAGCTCTGGGCACAGCATCGTGTTAGTAATCTCTTATGGCATGCATGAGGGGGCAGTAGTCCTTTCTTTGTCTTTTTACACAGTCTCCGAAGAACTACACTGGGACATTGGTTATTTAGCCATGATAAATAATTGGTTACCTCTCCATTATAAGTTACTAGTTGATAACATATAAGGAAGGGAAACCCGAGGCCTGTAAACAGTAAATAAATATTAAGTCTGTTGTTTTTCTGTTGTCTAGTGTTCTACTTCTTTATTTCTTAACGAGTGCCTGAAAACATACCTTTATGTTTGTCTAATATTTATTTACTAAGTTACTAGTTGCCAGCCTTTAAAGCTTTAGTAGTTATCAGACAATCACATCGTTTGTAACTCAGCCACATAAGTCACTATTTATCTGACCACAGTTATGTTCTTTCTGCTCTGGTTGCTACGTGTTAATGAAACAGAGTTGGACATGAACAAAGTGATCAAAACTAAACAGCAACAAAAAAACTTCAGAGGTAAAAGGCTTTTAACTCTTAGTATACATGCTCAAAATCCACGTTTTTACGAGCTCTTTATAGTGAGTAAATTTTAAGATGTGACTGCCACTTCAAGTGGTTTCCCGTATTTTTGAGCTGAACCATTAGCCACTTCAGGTGGCTTGACGTATACTAAGAGTTAATAATAAGTCAAAAACAGTGAAGGTTTGGTTTGGTTTTAAGGACTATCTTCTTTGCACATGGCCAACTCAATCAGTGCTCCGATCTCCTCCCTTAGATCACACAAGGAGGATCTCAGTATAGTGCACAAACTCCATAACAGTGAAGGTACTGGGTTTGAAACATGGTGGTATCACACTCTTGTCTACCCAGCTGTAAATGGATACCTGACTCTGCTCATGAGTTAGGGAAGGAAAAGGCAGCAAGGAAGGGAACTGGTGACCCTACATCTCGAAGCTGGACCTAGTATAGTGAAGGCTCTAACACTTCACTCCCATAAGGCAGTATCTGCTACGGGCCTGCCTTTACCTTTGCTTTTTATATGCTGAAAACTGAAAGCAGAATTACAGTGGAAAATAAAGCACAAAGATATAATATGATCTTATGAAATAAAGTCTACAGGGCACAAATAAAAGGTAGTCCTATAGCAGATACTATCATTGGGGATTGAAGAGTCCAGCATCGAGAGGTGGTAGGACCAGTTCCCTTCCAGGGCCGAAGTACAGACACTAATATACATCAGACAGCATATTAAATGTACTTTTTACTTGTATCTACTTATAACATGAATTATTCCAGAGAGACATTTTTTTTTAAAATCAGGTGCATGAAATAAGACCTGAGGTGATGTAGTGTTGTGGATCTTTAAAGATTATGCCATGAATGCCATCCACCATCTCCTGGATCACCATTTTCTCATTCCTGGCTGCTTCTGTTTTAGTTTATTCTCCTGTAGGACTTGACTGGGATTCATCCTTACAATATTGCCAACACAAATTTATACTCATTCAGAATTGGTGCATTGCAATAATGACACTAATATTTTCATCTCTTAATAGAAAACATTGGTGAAATCTGTTTGTGATGTTGCAGTGTGGTATTTGTTCTGTAGAACCAGGGGTGGAAGAGGTTAATAAACCCTTGGAAAGGAGAGCTGGAGATGGAGGTGATAGGGAGTACATAAGGTGAGGGGATCTTTGGTGACAGCACAGAACAAGGGGATTAGACGTGAGTTTGCTGAAGGCCTATTCTCCATTAGGAGTTGAAAGATAATGAGTTAATAGAACACTCCTTCTTCTTTGCCTCTCAGCCCCATATGGAGCATAGGCATTTAATTAGTTAAATGAATATTTTTTGGGGCATCCTCTATGTTTTAACCCCTGGGATTTCAGAAACATAACTGCCATGTTATGGTACAGTTGACATTCAAAAATCCGGCCATCGATAATCCGGTTCCTTCAGATTTCCGGCATGGATTTCGGAGCGCATTTTTTAATAATTTACTGCGTTGGCGCGCCACTGTTTTCTGGAGCCGTTTATGTTTTGATGCAGCTGTTGGGTCTTGCTTGCACATGTTAACAGGCATTCCTGCTCATTCCTTCTCATTTAATCATTTATTTGCTGCTGTATAGCTCCATTATGGATTCAGCAAATAAAAGAAGTGGTGTAAAATGTAAACACCGTGCGTTGTCGATCCCAGATCATTTAGTTTTTAATTTTCTTTCTTTAAAGGACTGTACAGGTAGTCATTTTCTGTTAAATATATACAGCATATTTAACCATAAAAAATCCAGCATTTTCAACAATCCGGCACTCCTCAGGTCCGGAGGTTGCCGGATTTTTGAATGTCAACTGTATTAGCTAGTTCTTTAGTGTGTGTCATCTATGTCTTTCACTTATATTTTGTTCCACTGATGTTTGTCTGCTTCTTTCCATTAGTTCCACATTGTTGATATTGTCATACAGTTTCACTCCTTGTGTTCTATGCAAATACCTGCTTATAAAAGTTCACAGCTTATTGGTTGTAGTTTTTGTTGTTGTCCTCTTTATTTCAGAACAATACAGTAGAAAGTTTACAGAATGTTCTTTTCATTCAAACTCTGAAACAGCTTGCAATTGCTTGAAGGGAAAAAGTAACATTTATTTTTTCGCCAGCAATTTTAAGCCCCATGTAAGCTTTGAAAGCTCTGAAATAATTTCTGTTATCTTCTACTTTTTATTTGCTCTGCACATAAATATTATGGCATGATCATTATATATTTTGTGTATTCTGCACGTGAGAATTACTGCATTTAAACTAACTGTCCTCCTTTTGGTTCCAGAGAAAACAAACAGCTACTGTGCTGCAGTAAATATGTTGTAAGAGGTAACGAAGGTAAGGCTGTACATAGACTAGCAACCTCTTCATATAAAGTTACCAATAAATACAAAAAATTACCACTGTAAGAGGAGATCAAGTGCTTTGGCAAAGGTTTCCTGCATGAGTACCACCTACAGTGGTGGCATTATACTCCTTAGGGGCCAAAAAAGGAACATTAATTAATTTATTTATTCATTCAAATGTTTTGTTTTGCAGGTGAGAATTAGGGTACTTAAAGGTCATACAAACAGCGTAAACAGTTGTCAGCTGATTCAGAATTCTCAGAAAGTTTTCAGTGCATCAGATGATTGCAGCGTAAGATTGTGGGACTTCACAACTGGAAGATGTCTTCGACGTTACAAAAACATGCACACTGTCTGTATATCTCAGGCACAAGCAACACCATCTGGAAAAAGGTAATGTAGGTGAAGTGGTGGCTGAATTGTGCTGTTATAATTAGTGTCAGTTTAACATTGTGAATACTGAGGATGAAAAAGATGAATGAAATGAAGAAAGGGTTGTTATTTAGCTTGGGCTGCTGAGCTTGTTGCTCCTTCACAGCCAGTTATCAACATTGTAGATCTAGGCTTTTCCTGTGGCTTTCTTGTTATTCTGAAACTTGCTGAGTTTGAGTCATCACCTCCATTTTATTTCCTGTGTATTCTATCCTGGCCTGGAATGTATTTAATTAAAGAGTCTTCTTATCTGGTTTCAAGCTAGAAGTTGAGAGGAAGGGTGGCATACTGTGCATTCCCTGCCATCCATGAGGGCTTTCCAAATATGCAGGTCTAAAATGCTGTGATCTAGTTCTGGGCCCTCCCAAGGAATTGTCACGATATGTACAGTCCCACTTCCCAGCTCCACTCATCTGCCATCTATTCATTGTGAGATCCTCTTGCACACAGCCAACACTGTAAAATCTGGAGTTAAGACTGGGGCTCAAGTGATTTTCCCCAATGCTTTGCATCCAATGCTGGGTTCTCAATATGTTTCACCACATGGAGAATTGTGATGTTGGGCCACTCTGCTAGCCCTGTACACAACCTCATCATAAGTTGCCCATTGCATGACATGCTCTGAAGAGTTTGCAAATTATGGCAATAAATGTATCCATGAAATCACCATAATTAATTGTGCTTTTACTTATTTTTTTCCAGAATTCCTCGTCTGTGGCTGGGACAAAAAACAAAGTACTCTGGCATGGTTACTGAAGCATTGGCCAGGCAACTCAAAGGTTGCCTGTTTCCAAGATGTACCACATAGAAGTGCCTCAGGATCTTGCTTAGAGGTCTGCCCATGAAATTCACATGAGAGTAGCATAAATTCCTTTTCATCCCTTAGAAAGGGTTATACTGTTTAATTTTTAAAAAATGGTTAATTTTTGTTTGCAAATTATCATCATTTTCTTTGGCTTCTTTATGGACCATGGAACCACTACTACAACTGGTTCCCTCGTAGGAAGTCTGTACCAAGCATTCACATATTCTTGTATTGCTGGTTTCTGTGGCTATTTGTTTTATATTATGTGGCTGCTAGCCCTGTACACAACCTCATCATAGTTGCCTTGTATGACATGCCTGAAGGTTTGCAAATTATGGCATAAATGTATTCATGAATTCACCATAATTATGTGCTTTTACTTATTTTTTTTCCAGATTTCTCTCTTGTGGCTGGGACAAAAAACTAAAGTACTCAGATGTAGAGACAGGAAAATGTATTGTAAGTGATAGATAGGAGAATGCTATTACCAGGATATTGTTTCTGATTAGGGGAGATTATAATTAAGAATTTACAAGTATTTGTGACAGATGGGTCAGACTAAATATAGGGCGCTGCTGTATAAATTTGTTATACAACTTTTTAGATTTAGTATCACTAATTAGTGGGAGCTATTCAAATATTATTTTTGTAGTCCTGCAGGTGGCACATCAATCTCAGTCATTGAGACAAATTATGTGTAGGTTTAAAAGTAAGATAAAATCATAAAAACTTGTGACAAATTTTTTCTCCAAAGAGTCAAACATAGAATTAGCTACTGATAGAAAAACAAAAAAATGTCTAGCAAAGGTAGTTTTAATGAAAAAAAGATGAGGTGGTAAGGCAGAAAACATAAATAAAGCTTATTTTTTTAATTTTACAGTCCCATCTAGTGAAATGTAATCCTTCAGTCTAAAATAAATCAAATCAGAGGAGCTTCCAAATGTAACTTTCTTGCAGTAATCAATCAATCAGTAGTGTTCAGCTCACCCAAGAGTATAGACATTTAACAAACACATGCCAAGAGCTCTTGTCACATGTGATTAGCTCAAGTTCTTTCCATATTGTCCTCATCATTTTCATTTCTGTCTCCATTTCTCTTCTCCATGTGTCCTTTGATCTATTTCTGCCTTTCCGACCCTGGAGATTCCAGAACAAAGAGTCCCCAGTAATATACCAAATTACAATATATCAAATTACAATATACCAAATTACAATATACCAAATTACAATATACCAAATTACAACATATCAAATTACAATATACCAAATTACAATATACCAAATTACAATATATCAAATTACAATATACCAAATTACAATATATCAAATTACAATATACCAAATTACAATATATCAAATTCCAGTATTAGCAAGTTGAACATTTCTTTAGCTACAAAATATATGGGTTTTTTTTCCTGACTTGCCATGTTGAAAAAGAAAATGCAAAGAAACATCACACTAGTAGCTAGTGTCAAAACATAAAAACATTGATCATTACCTGCTTTGTGTGCCAGAAGTAAATATTATTTACAGATGCTGGAGTTGGATTGGCTACGTCCTCAGAAGAGACCCTAATGCCATCACAAGAACAGCTATACTATGGACCCCCAGAAGGAAAGATAACTTGGTGGAGAACTGTGGAGGCTGAGATGCAAAGAATGACCCAGAGCTGGGGCACTGCACGAAGGAGAGCCACCGACCAAGCAAAGTGGAAACATCTTGTTGCTGCCCTACAAGATGCCACCAGGCGTGACAGTCACTGACTACTTTGACAGCCAGTGACCAAGGATCATTGAAGAAGAAGAAGACCACATTAAAAAAGAAACAGAAGAAAAACTATGTAGTTTCCAGGGGTATCTGAGGATATAAAGAAAGAATGGAATTGCTGCTTCCTCCGTAGGTGACTGTTATGAATTTGGGCAAGGGAATGGCAGCATCAACATTTAAAACAAATTGTTACATAATTCAACACTACAGATGTACTTGATTGCTTTGATGTGGGCTTCCTTTAAGGAGATCACCTGCAGTGGTGGCTCTATGCTCCATGTGGAGTGAAAAGCGAATGATGACGATGTTCATTCTTCATCATTTTCCTTTGGACTCCGTATGGAGCATGGAGTCACCATTACAGCCAAACCCCTCCCCTCCCCTTATCTCAGCAGTGGTTACTGTAGCAATTTGTTTTATTTGTTGAGGTTGCCAGCCCCAAGCACAACCTCGTCTTAGTTGCCTTGTACAAAATGCCTGATGGGAGCAGTAGCCATATTCTTTGTTTGTCTTGTAAGAGATCCCAAGTAGCAACATGGGGCTTGATGATGATGACATTCTTCAATGTGGTTCAATTAAACATTTTTATGCAGGTTTACACTAACTAGTCAACAAATAAATAAGATCACCTCATGAAACAACAATGTTAACTGTGAGTCGCTCACTGCAGCTTGGAGGACAAAGAGTAGATGATGTTCATCTGTGTGACCTGATCTTGTGACCTAGATCTTACTTTCCTCTTTAATGGCAATAACTTTGACAGTAAGCAAATGTTATGCAAGTCATAAGCCAAAGAATTTACTTATTTTTTTGTTTAATAACTAAATAAATATAGGTACTTATCAACATCTACATAACTAAATAAATATAGATACTTATCACTACCATATATGGGACCAGTGAATGACCCAGACATTTAAAGAGTCTATCACTAATATAACTTTCCTATATAAAACTTTGCCTGTTAATTACACATATTTATTTATTTGTTTACTTCTCACAGGGCCCAGGATTCCTTCATTATTTATTTAAGTGTTCATCCATCCGTGACTTTAACCTACTAGTCTATCCTGTATTGTTCATCTTTCTCTACATATTACTGGACACACAAATTTGGATTTTTACTTGGTTTATACTTACTGATAGGAAAGTTATATTAAGGATTGAGTCTTTAAATGTCAGAGTCGTTCATGGACCCTATATACTGTAGTAATGTAAGTTTCTTAAGAATGACCTCATTAAATGAAGCACTTTATTTGGGGTGCTAAATTGGTTGTATGTCCTTTCACAATTTACTTTCACCGCAATGCGATAACACCATATGAATGGTCCTTGGTTCAATTCCCTGTAAGCCTATCACTTATATTTCTTTTCTGTTGTCTGGCGTCCTCCCTTCTGTCCAATGGATGCTTGTTAATTACATTTATTTATTTACTACTTACAAGGCTCAGGTTTCCTCTATTATTTTGTTGTTGTCTCAGTTATTGACATTCTGCAGTAAACAGGAAGTAAAAGTGAAACACACTGTAAACAGCTTATGTGAGCAGCACTTGGCAGAGTGGTTGGAGTACATGCTTCTTGAGGCAAAGTTTTTGTTGTTGTTGTTGATCAGAATCAACGTCACTGCACTCTGGGCAAACCCATAGGTGCCCACTCTCCCTCAGCAAATGTCAAAGGGAATGAATGCTAATTGTTCTCGTTGTGCATTGGTTGCATACACGCTGTACACGTCCTCTCATTCGTCCATCCCTGCTGGTCTTATGTTTGATGCCAAATTCCAGCAATCTTAGCCTTGATGATTCATCAATTGCAGTGTCATTCTCTAATAGACAATCATTAACTGCCCTCAGTATCTCTCCCTTATCCGTATCCAATGCACCTTCTATGGGTGCTCTTGAAGCTAGTCTATCAGCTCTTTCATTGCCAGTACCCCTGCATGACCAGGACAGTAGATCCACATCAGTTCCTGAAGATTTGAGCCTTCTATGGAGTTTTTCCATTTATGCCAGAGCAATCCACTTTTTACCTTCCGAAGCAGGGATTGTGAATCTGACACAATAACCATCCTTGTTAATGAAGTCTCAGATGACCACCTTAAGGCTGCAGTAGCTGCCTCTACCTCCATTCTCATGCTGAAGGTTGTTGTCATGTAAGCCTCACTATATTCAGCGACGATTCTGCCCTTTCCTCTAGCAGAGAAGCCCCACCCTGATTTCTCATCATGGATCACAAACCCATCAGTGAACACAATGGCATTATCATCCCCAGCATGATCATTTATCAGTTGATCAACTTCCAGCTGTCCCATGCCACTGGCCCAAGTTCTGCACTCTCTACCAAGACTGATGATGACTTGTTGGTAATTAATCAAGTTCTCATCTGATTTACTCCACTCTGCCCCTTTGAATATATTTTTAACTGTGGTCACCTGCTTAATCGTTGCCTCTGCCTGTGCCATCCATGACACCCCCCACTTTATTCTCGCTCCCTTAATGTCAGCTATGTTTCCATATAGGGGGTGCTTTTTGTCTGTAGTTACTTGCATATAGGCTTTTGACTGAGCCATCACATATCTGGATCTAATCAACAGTAATCCAAGCATGTACTGCTTCGTCATGATGGTGCTCATGTACAGCCCAAGACTACACACATTCCTTCAATTTGAATGCATTCCAATCATTCACATTGTGATATTGACAGCGTGAGTATTCCCAGACTATACACAATGACAGACATGACTAATTGATTATACAGGAGAGAGGCAAAGTTACCAGGTTCAAAGCCTTTTAGCACTTTACTTCAGTCTATTCAGCTGTAAATTGGAACCTAAATCTGTTGTTGCATTAGGGAAGGCAATGGCAGCAAGGAAGGGAAGTGGTCATCCTACTTCACAAAGTTGTGGCATATAGTGAAGTCTCTAACACTTGACTCCTTCATGGCAGTATCTGCCATGGGTCTACCTTTACTATTTTGTACAGGTTGTGTCAATTTAATTTGGAATTTGAGCAATTGTTAATGGAAGAGTATATTGACAAATTTTAAATATCTTGTAAATATCTTTCTTGCTTTGTTTTTTTTTCCATTTTCCCTGCAGTTAGAAAAGATACATGAAGATTTTTTGACATGTTGTCGGATCTCTCATAATGAAAAACTCATTGCAGTTGGATCTGACTTAGGAAAAGCTTTGAGAATTTATGATTTAGAAAGTGGTCTTCTTGTTCATGATATCAAAGGTTGGTTGATATTTTTTTTCCCAAATTTATTTTCTAAACTACGAATTTATAGGTTAGATTAGGGTTCCCATTCATCCCGTTTTTCCCGGGACAGTCCCGTTTTTAAATAAAATGTCCCGGTGTCCCGAATTTATTCCAAATGTCCCACTTTTTAAGGGTCCTTGCTGAAAAAAAAATCTTTGGGTAACGGATTTTATTTCGTGTTTTAGTAGTGTTACTTTATCGATTTCCGGTTACATTGGACCCTCGGTTTGAATTTCGAACATTCTGTACTTCAAAATGCAAGAAAACACTGTGAACAATTTAATTGGTATTGGTTGTCCTGTACATGTGATACATAATGCTGTGCAGACTGCTGTGGATTGCTTACCTATTGATCTTCAGTTAATAATTAACAAGATTTACCAGCATTTCCACATTTATTGTGTACGAGTTGAGGAACTCAAATCATTTTGCGAATTCACCAATACAGAATATAAAACTGTTTTGGGTAACAGCAAGACAAGATGGCTCTCTCTCTCTTGCCTGCAGTCCAGAGAGTTATTGACATTTTCCCTGCATTGAAGTCATATTTCCTTTCCATTCACAAATGTCCTACCAGTCTCAAAAATTTCTTTGAAAATCCACTTTCAATTACACTCCTGCATTTCATTGCCAGCCAGTTAAAAACCTTTTCTGATACCATCAAATGTGTTGAAAAGCAAGAGACAACAGTAATTGAAGTGAAGGATGAAGTAAACAAACTGGTGGAAAAATTAAACTACAGGAAGGCAGAAAAGTTTCTTACCACTACTGTGAGAAATCAGTTGCAAGAATTAGAAAAAGAAGGACACATAACAGTTGAAAAGTTTCAAAGCTATGCAGTAGATTTCTATGACACCTGCATTGAATATATTCAGGAGTGGTGTACACCATTTCTTACGCCTCTTCAGTCTATGGATTGGATCAATTTGAAGGGAAAGGAGTCTGTGACTTGGAAGAACATCCAAGAAAGCTACATATTCATGAAGACAGTGTCACCAAATTTTACTGTGAATGAAGAGGACTTATTTGATGAGTTTGCATATGTGAAAAAATATTGTGAAAGCAAATTTGATGTGTGGAGTGAACTGAAGGATCAAAGTTGTAATATGAATACATTAAAGTACGAACCACACATTGTAATATAATGCGAATCTTGACATGTACGATATTCTGTAAATAAACATGGCTACGAACTGAACATGCTTTTACTGAGTCCCTTCTGAAACATGTGTGTGCTTGTGTAGATGACGAGGTAATGCTTATATACATACATCATAACATTACATGGTGGCAGCGGTCGATACCGGACTGACGCAAAACAGCTACACGATAACACGTGAGTACAGTATTCGGCTAATTTTCGTCATCGAAGTCAGCCATGGCGGCGAAACAATATCGCAACGCACCGCAAATGAGATTCGCCGGTCAAGACGATAAGAGTGAAGCTTTCTTGTTATGGCGCCAACGCATAGATCTATATTCCAAGACCACTGGTCTGGAAGGACAAACCCTAACTCCATATATCCTAGAAGCATTGGACGATGAAGGTTTGAAAATTTACAACAGTTTTGCTACCGCCATGCCTGTTGAGTCAGCGACCGACCCCGTAGCCATATTGGACGAATTTGAAAAACGTCTGATAATAAAGCACACGAACTTTAGAGCGGCAAGATTAGAACTTCACCACCTGCGACAGAAACCTGATGAAAGTTTAGATGATTTCTTCACTCGCATCAAGGAGAAAACAAGTGTATGTAAATTTAAAAAAAGAAGAAGAAAAGAGCGAATTATCGAACAGATCCTTCTCAGCACACCAATGCCAGAGTTCCAGAAATGGATACTGAGCCAGAGTGACACACTAAATTTACAACAACTTCTGGATGAAGGCAGGAAACACGAGGCACAAGCACTAAACATTAAACAAATTCAGCAAGGTACAGTAACAGCCCAGGTGGATGCAGTAAAAAGCTATAAACCCAAACAAAACAAAGCAACTGGTTCGAAGCAACAAGAAAAACACAACACAAGCAGAGGTGCTATGTGTAAATGTTGTGGCCTAAACCACATACAAAACCACTGTCCAGCTAAAGACTCTACATGTCATTACTGCAGAAAGAGGGGCCACTGGATAAAATTATGTTTCAAGAGGAAACAAGACAGTGCTCAACACAACTTTCACAGCAGAGAGTCATCAAAACAAACACACTTTATGATGACTGAGGACCTTGACTCCAGTGAAGAAAGTGATCCTTCCACATTTGATACTGTGAAGATACTAACTTTCAGTAATGAACCAAAGAGAACGCAGGCTTTCTGCAAAGTACAATTCCGAATACCAGGAATTAAAAGGCACAAAGAAAGATATATTCGGTTCAAGATAGACACAGGTGCCCAAGGTAACACTCTACCCTTAAGAATATTCAGACAGATCATGCCTGACAAGGTGGATAAGCAAGGATTTCCCACAAGGGATGTAAAAAGTAGGAGTGGCAGGACAAAGCTAAGAGCTTACAATGGAACAAGTATAGACTGTTTCGGAGCAGTAACACTTGAATGTTTATACAGAGACTCTGAATGGACATCGTCAACATTTTACTTGGTAGATGTTGAAGGACCTGCAATTTTGGGTTTACCAATGTGCGAAAAGCTGAGTGTGGTAACTATTAACAACATTAAAGCTGACAAAAAAGAACATCTTACTCTACACGTCACTGGAGTAGATGACCTTAAACAGCGATTCCCAGAACAGTTCGACAGAATAGGCAAACTTCCAGGAAAGGCAAGATTTCTTTTAAAAGACAACGCTGAGCCAAAGATAGACCCACCTAGAAAGTATCCTATACATGTTAAACAGAAACTTGCCACAGAACTAGAAAAGATGGTGCAGAATGATGTTATTAGAAAGGTTGAAGAGCATTCTGATTGGTGTAGTAGTATCACAACCGTTCTGAAGCAGGATGGTCTCTTCGGGTTTGCCTTGACCCAAAACACTTAAACAACAGTCTAAAGCGCTGTCCACACAAAATGCATACAGTGGAAGAGATAACTCACAGATTCCACAATGCCAAATATTTTTCTAAACTAGATGCTCATCATAACCCTTCACCATTCTATAATCTAACTCCTCTTCCCTTCAACTCCACACCAACCAAAACTCCCCCCCAAACTTCCTCACAATAAACCCCTCTACACCCCAAATTAATTCCATACACCCCCCTCCACAACCACCCCTCTCTAATCCACCCAATAATCTCACATAACATTACCCTATTCACAATCTTCATCCCAATACTACATCTTCCTTACCTCCCCCTCCCACCTACCTACCCAATCAACCCAATCAATCCATACTCCCCTTCCCATTTCACCCCAACCCCCCCCCCTATACCCAACACTTCTTCACCTTCTAACCAAAAAAATTCAATCATACCCCCCCATCCAATTATACCCCCCCTCCCACCCCTTAATCCTAACAAACCATCCCATCCCCCCCCCTCACCCCCTCCCTTCCCCATCCCCCAAAACTTATCATACCCAAATCCACTCCCCCAACCAACCCCCCAATACCTCATCATCCTCCCCAATCTAATCACAACCACCCTCCATAAACCCACCTACATCCATTACCTCCTCCACCCCCCCCCCCACACCCCCCCAATCCTCCCCCCCACACCACATCATCCATCAATCCCACCACCATCCCATCCCTCCCCCCCAAAACCCCCATTAATCAACCCTACATCCCTTCCAAACAAAACCCCCCCCCCCCAAACCCCAACCACCTCACCCCCTCCCCCAATCTCATCACCCCCCCCCCCCACCCACCCCCCCCCCCCCCACCCCCCCCCCCCCCCCCCCCCCCCCCCCCCCCCC